>CM037852.1:186399930-186660505 GCA_021234595.1 Delia radicum
CTACAGGCACAAATGGTTGTTTTATAGAAATATTATGTAAACCTGATATTTTTCCAAAAATTTACAAAAATCGTTAAATTAAAAAAAAAAAAAATATAATATATAAATTTTTTAATAATGGTTAGCCTAGAAAATTAAAATAATAATATATTTGTCTATCCAATTCAGTCAAAGTTTCAATTTAAGTAAATTTCCACTAATTGTCACTTTAATACAGAAATATTTCAAAAATTTCTTAATGATGTATTTTTTATTATATCTACAAAATTTGCTATAATATAAGTTATTCTAATAAGAAACATTTTCTAATTACATATTAGGCAGTGCAAGCTATGTCAACAATTTTGACAAGTAAAAAATTCTCTGGTATGTTTAAATGATCGGGTTCTACCTAGATATATAAGGCTTATATTCTATAAGTCGAAATATTTTGAATTTTGAATTGTATAGACATTTTATCACAAAGATAATTCTTACTACATTAGACAGTGTGAACAGATTACACTAAGCTACAAGTTTTGGTTCTTACAATTTGAGTCTCTCGATGGGTTCTCTTTTATTTTAATGAAATTTGGATATGTGACACAGAAAAAAAAATGGGGACACGTGTTTTTTGTAGAGGCTGAATCTTACGTTTAAGGGATAAAATGTAGGGCCAGATATTGTACATATTTGTATGGGAACATGTCGGAAACTAATGAAATTCATATTTTTTTGAATGCCCATGTAGTTTGTGGTTGCCACTTATTTAAAATATTAAAAATATAATGTTTTATTTTAAATTAAAAAAAAAATTTTTAAAACAAATAAAAAGTTTTTTTTTCGATCTTTTATCATAAACTATGATGTGAGCAAGATTATTAAAGTTCAAGATCAATTGAATTGTTTATTTATTAATTAAAAAGTTCTTTAAAACTTATTTAAACTACAGATTAAAATATGGTTTAAAAAGCACTTCGGAAAAGTCGAATGAAAGCCAAACAATTACAAATGTCGGAAAAACCTCAGACGCCACTTCAATTAAATTTAATAGGCATTAATATACAATTTTTTAGCTTAATCCAACTATAATTCTTACACAAAACGCTAGGTTTAATATCACATAAAACACATTTTTTGAATAACAAATATGTTTGAAAATTATCGGACATGTTTTGTGTATCAGTCTAAAATTTCTCTAAAAATAAGCCGAAAAAATGGGGGTAATTTTTAACTCCTTAACACGAGATAGGGCCACTAAAAAATAGGTTTCCCTTACTGTTTTGATTTATCATATATCTAAATTTTATTAAGATCGGAGAGAACCCATCGGAAGACTCCACTTTAGGGTGTCCCAAAACACTTTTGTTGAGTTACGCACAACGGTACCTCATTATAATGAGAGAGGGTTTCTAGCATATTATATTGACAAATTTTCAGTAGTCATAGTATGTTGAAAGTCATCATTTGTCTTGGCTATTTCAACCAAAATCTTTAAATTTTTCATCTTCATTTTACATTTAAAACAGGGGTTTACTATTAGAAACCCAATAGGCAACATTGGGCATACTAGGGTTAAAGATACAACCGTCGAAACATTTTATTATATTTGTACGTCGTCTAAATAACCCATACAGAGAAAACTTTTATCAATTTCCAACTAAAATTCGGTTTCTTTAAATAGTATGATCAAAAACTTATTAGCAGCTTATTGTTGTCAATTGCATCAAAATATATTTTGCTTTACTCTTTCAAAACAATCTTAAAATATTTTTCTGATCTTCTCTTTTTTACATTTTACAAAGAAATCTGGACAAATCAATTTTACTATCCAACTAGTGACAACTTTAAAAACTTATTTCTACCTGACTTGGTCCATTTGATGCTAAAATCTTGACAAATTCGATTTACAAATATTCAATTTAATATCAATTAATAGATTTGGTTGATCCAGTACTGATATGTCCTTTAATGATACTTAAAACATTCTCATATTTTTTATTTTTTTCACCTAGTACCCAAGCATCGAAAATTTGTTGTCGCGACACAATGGAAAAGTGATATATAAAATACCTCACGTAAGTTGTCGCAGAGTTTTATTTTAGATTTAATAAAAAAAATATATTACCGCTTGCAATAGTAGTGATGGGACCTCTGCACAGTGGGATAAATCACAAAATTTGTGGAAATAATTCGGCCATTTGTTAACTTGTGGTCCGATTGCAATGAAATTTCGAACATGCATAAAAGACATAAAATGGAGTTTATATTTTGATTTTGAACCTTCCATTCAGGAAGCAAGGAATCGAGATTTCAAACATGCCCAATTGTTCAGTTCCAGAAAATGTTCAAGGCAATCACAGAACGAAGATATTTTCAATAACCTATTACTGTCTTCCGATCCCGTCCTGTCGTCAATGAGAAAACGATGGATTTCTTATAACACATTGGCATCTGTAAATAATGAAGAATTAAAAGATTTGCTTTATCTGTTAGATATAAATAATGATGTGTCCGATTATTTTGTATTAAATAAAGAAACAACCTAATTTGTTTGTCTTTTTTTTTCATTAATGAAGAACATCATAAACCCTTTTTACCTGACCCAATTATGTAAGATGTGAATACGAGGACACATTAGAAGAAATATATGAATAAGGGCTAACTTTTGAAGATTTTTCTGTTTAGGAGTTATGAACATAACATACCAGTGTTTGGTATCGTTGAAAAGAAAATTACCTGCAGATTGCGATTTTTTTTTTAAAAGGTTGAATTTAGCCATCTTGGTAAAACAAAACCTTGGGTAATCCAAATATGAAGGTAAAAATATCCGTTTTTGCTTAAATGAAAATTTTCATTATTCAATAAAATATTTATTAATAGACATAATCCAATGATTTTTTGGATTGAACTAGACTTTAAGGTCAACAAATCGAAACAAATTTCAGAAATTATGATTTTCTGAAAACAATCCCACAATTCCTACAAATAAAAAAAAAATTCCAAAAATGGGATTTTTTTTTCGTTTTTTTGCTGCCATGTCGTCATTTAAAGCGCGGATTGGAAATGACTTACACACTACATTAGGTATCTGTTGGAGTATCTAAAACCGGTTTCCACTACCCAATTGGAGGCGTGCACAAATTTTAACTGTGAGTTAAAGTTGATATTTACCTCAAAAATATGGCAACTTTGGAAGCGGATGGGGGGAAAAGTATTTACATATCAAAATTTTTTTTATATAAAAAGACCTTCCAGAAAAGTATACATACTTTATATGTTCAGAAGAAAAATATTTGTCTAGAGCGATAAGAAGTTTGGTGCTTTTTGGGGAAAATATCGCCAAAATTTACTTTTTTTTTTAATTTCCACTTTAAACTAATGTAATTTTTGACTGAAACAAGATATTGAACTAGTTTTTTTTTTATTCAATCAAGAATTTTATTGGCTAAATAACCTTTATTTTAAAAAGAAAATTGGTCCCAATTTTCTCCCGATATTCGAAAAACTTTGGACCTGAGTCGGACAAAATTTGGAATTTCACATTTTCAAATCGAAATATCTCGGAAACTATTGGAGGTAACCCACACATGTAAGCATGTTTTTGTTCATCTTTACAAGAAGATTACTAATGTGTTTTTTGAAAATCGGATGAGAAACAAAAAAATGGCAAACACTCAAAATTGTTTATGAAAAAAGTACCCAACTTTGGGCAGCCATTTTGCCGCCCCCAAAGGGTCTGGAAGGTTCAAAATCAAAATATAAACTCTATTTTATGTCTTTTATGCATATTCGAAATTTCATTGCAATCGGACCACAAGTTAACAAATGGCCGAATTATTTCCACAAATTTTGTGATTTATCCCACTGTGCTCTGGCGTTTATCGGCGTTATCACTTTTTTGTCCAAAGAAAATTAATTTTTTCAAATTTTTTTTAAAGGTGGACTTTGAAATCTGTTTAAAATATGCGTGAAAGTTTTTTTTATTACATATTTAATTAACATCCCGGTTAAAAAATAGCATATAGTAGTAGTAGTAGTAGTAATTCTTTATTTGGTATTTTCTTTGATTTTTTTTTTAAAACGTTATAAAAATATCTTAAAGAATATACGGTTGTGACTATGTCGTTAGCCGGAAAAAAAGAGTTTCACATAAAAAATATAATTTAATTTTAGAATGTATTATTTTTTTTTTTTTTAATTATTATATTTAAATATTAGTGTTTTACGATAAGCTAAAGCACTGATAATGTATTGTACTAAATTCTGCCAATTTGTTTCCCCATTTAAAATTCTAATAATTTCATCGTCAGATAGAGATTTTAGTCTAAAGTAATTTAAAATTGGGCATCTTCCAATGAAATGTTGGATGTTTTCAACTTCTTTTGAATGGATGTTTTCAACTTCTGTTGCATATATGATCATATATATTTTTTATATAATCATATATGGTCATTCATACTATAAAAATGAACCTACGTTTCCATATATGGACAAATATGGTCATATATGCATGCTCATATATTATTTATGTGGTCATCCGTATACATTATATGTTTTTTTTGTAATTTTTTTAGAAAATTTTGTATTTTAAAAAACTATTTTAATAAAAAAAAAACATTATTATTTGAAAAGCCTAATTATGATAAAAAAAAAGTTGTTTCAAAGAGCAAAATATATATAGTATGTATTTATTGAATCGCAAACATTATGTTTATTGCCAATAAAATTACATTTTAAACAACTTTAAAATTAAGTATAATAGGACCACATTAAATTAAAACATTGTGAACAATATTGATATAAGTTTTTTTTTAACAGGAACTTACAGATAAAAAAAAAGAATTACTCAAAAATTTAAATTTTTTAATCTTACAATTAAAAAACTTTTTATATTCTATCTAATTTAATTATGATATTGTAACTTCTACCACATACAACCAACGACTAGTTGTTTTTCAAAACTACTTGTATTTAATTGTCAATTCAATACAAATTTTTAATCAAAACTTAAAATTTTGACAAACTTCAAGTTTTTGATTGTAGTATAAAGACTAGAAGTTGTTTACAATCGGTCTTTAAAATGACTTCATACAACTGATTAGATACACCATTTTTATATGATTCAAAATCTTTCTTTGGGTGTAGCGATTGCCATATACTTCTTTATATGAGCCCTTTTTGCACATAAAGAATTCCATATACGTCCTCCATATTTGCCCATATACGACCCGCTTTAGCTAATACGAAATAACATATACTTCCATATATGTTTATATATGAGCACATTTTGCAAATATGAAAGCACACATACCTCCATTATTGACCATATATGTATGTGTACCGTTTGCATATATGAAATCACAAACCGTTCCATATATGCCCATTTATGAAACATATGTGTCCATATTTATGTGACCGTATATGTCCATATATGAACATATTTGTATATATATCACTTTTTTAATGGGGAATTTAATAATATTGTTAAACAAAAAAACAGTGGAAGTAATATTTTAAAAAACAAAAAACCCGTGTACGTAGGAGTTATGGACCTCCTAAGTTTGGATTTTGAATTCTTAGTATCTTCGTCATTTAATCGGATCAAAACAGTATGTATATATATTAGGCCGGGTCGATTTGTATGGAGGCAAAAAAATCGCTCAACGTTCAGGAAAATCGTATTCTAGGGATCAAAATAAGAAACTTTGCCGAAGGAACTATACCTCTAAAACGAATTCTGATGTCACGAAATTATGAAAAAGCCCACTTTGATATTTCAGAAAGTATGAGGAATCTCTCCCAGATTATGGGAGATATTTCTTCTCCGGGAGACGCGCTAGCAGATTAATGCATAAATCATCATTCTACGGGTTAAAATTTAAGTTAAAAGAGGGCATTTTTAGCCGTGTTTTTTTTTAGTAAAATGTACTAATCTCGGGATAGAGATATTTCAGAAAGTAGGAGGAGTCTTTCCAAGATTAGGGTCTCTATTTCTTCTCCGGAAGAAATAGAGTATAAATATATTCTATTGGGTTGGATTCAATTGGGGCACTCTAAATGGGTCAAAGTAGGATTTTTCAAAATTTCACCCTACGGGTCAAAAGTCGGGACATCAGAATTCGTTTTAGAGGTATGGTTCCTTCGGCAAAGTTTCTTATTTTGATCCCTAGAATACGATTTTCCTTCAACGTTGAGCGATTTTTAAATCGACCCGCCCTAATATATATATATTATTTAGAAGCTAATTGAATCATCTTTCATTTAACATATAATACTTCTAGTTCCATTAACCCATTAAGCGTCAAATTATATTAGTCCGTTTTTTAAACGAACTTTTTAGAAAATATTTTACTAATGTAAAAGTGCAATTTAAGATATAATTTAAACCTTTAACCATTCTAACGCCGCAGATTTTGAAAGTTAAATTCCATATGTTACCATACAATTGCCAAGACTCTCCTAAACTTAGGTTTATTTTCGTTATTTTTTGCCTACAGTTACTAAAGTTATTTTTTTTTAAGTATATATACATTTTGGCCTTACATTTTCTTTCTTTTCACTTCTTAGCAGAAAAACGTTATTTCGAATGCGTTTTTGCTTTCGAGTAAAAGTTTGCAGAGTTTGTATTCGAATGATCATTCGTTATTCGTTATCGTATAAAAAAATCTCAAAAGTAAAAGAACTCGCACGAATAAGATTTCTCTCACTTACTAATGCGGGAATTAGGGGCTAGATCTAACTACATCTTAAATTTGTTCCCCTTTGGAGATCTAATTAAATCTGATCATATATGCTATGAGATAATTTCAGATCTAGTAAAACAGATAAATAATTAGATCTGACAACATTGAAGTACTTTATTACGGGCAACAACAAGTACAACATTTGAAGTGTCGTTATTTTCTTGCTGTTTTTTAGTTGCATTTATGTGTTACTTGTCATTCCCATTAAATATTTGATTAAAAAAACAATTTTTTTGAGGCTTTGATGTCGTAAATCAATACAATCAAACATTTTGTATAGGTCCAAAACTACTGTGCCGATTTTAAATCAGTATTCAAAAGATATATTTCACATAAATTGATATCTGTTTTGCAAATTTCACTGCCCAAAATGGAGATACGAGTATAGTCAAAATTGTCATATTACTCCAAAAGTAAAACTAGAAAATAACAAATTACGTTACAAAAATTACTTTACAAAATCTAAAGTTATTACATCGAAATTGGTTCTAAAGTTCAAAATAAATAAAAAAAAAAAAAAAAATATGTAAGGAGTCAACATCTGTATATTTAAGAGGTAATAAAGAGGTATGCAAATCCGAACCAACTTTTTAGAACCCTTGGAGCATTTTGAGTTTTTGGTACTATATATGCTAAAATGTATTGTTGCACAGCGTTATTAGCAAAAAAAAAGAATGGTTTATTCACTTGCAAAATATTATCAAAACAAAATTTTGTTTTATATTTAAGAAACCATTTTTAGATTTGTTATTTATACGACAACATAAATACATTTAAAGTTAGGGGTTTTCGCGTAGGTAGACAGATATTTTATTGTTACGTTAACTCTTACGCATATTCGTATACTACACTGAGAGAATTATCTGCATAATATCAATGATTTTTTGCATTACATGGTTATATGAAGTGTCACAGGAATTCGTCCATTGAAACTTTTTATAAAATTATAGCAGTTTTACGTAACATTTAGAAAAAATTTTATTTTATTTGCTAAAAATTTAATACGCCTAATGAAAAAGTTTCATTGAAAATGGTTTCATAAAAAATATGACACTTTTTAATAAAGTTAAAGGTATTTTTCATTTACTTTATGAAAAATACTTCGTTAGTTTAATGAAAACAGCCATTAAAACTCGTCCCAGAATATTCTGTCTGTGTAGTTTACTTTACATATTCATATTTTGGTTCCATACAAATACACACTTAACAAATGAATGTTTGTGTATGTCCCAAATTAATGAAATTACTATAAATTTTACCATAAATGCACAACCAATATCCTCACTTCCTCTTCGTCTGTATATCTATCGTTGTGCTATTAAGTATTCCAATTAGGGGTGCCGAACGGGACTGATTTTTATAAATCCCGGGATTCGCGATTTTGAAAACTGCCATCCCGGTATGTATCGGAACCCCCTGATGTTTCGGGAACGCAGGATTTTTGGGAATTCCGGGATTTTTCGGGATTTCGGGAATAATTTTTATATATTGGTTAGTTCATATAAAACATACAAATAAAATAATTCATTAGAAAATTTTACTATTCACATCTTTAAGTATGAAAAACAAATAAAAACTATTAACTCATTATTGACCAAGTGTTCCGTTTTCAACCCAGTATTTTTAAACGGTTTTACTTTTTAATTGATAAGTATAACTAAGAGGTTTAAAACCTTAAACTAATTCAACATCTTCACTACAAGCCTGAATGAAAGACTTGTGGAAATTTGTTGGTTAGAGTTGCCAAATAATTATTTGACACAATAATTTTTTACAAATTTTGGTGGGACGTTTTTCAAAAATTATTTAAAAATATAGAAAAGCCTAATCTTACACATTTTTTATTGTTATGTTGATGAGACTAGGCACGCAGCCAGGACTATGTTTTACCGGCCCAACAACATTAACACCCAACAACATAACAAGTATTTTTTGTTTTTTTTTATCTTTTCCAATACTTAAGAAAAAAAACTTTTTGTCATGTTGTTATAATTGTTTTTCTTGGGCCGGTTAAACATAGTTCTGGCTACGTACCTGGATGAGATAATATGAAAATATTTTCTCTGCTAAAAATTAGTTCATCAATCGTGTATATTTTTTGATAACCTGACCGATCGGACCATGAATTTTTTAAATTCTGAAAGTCTAAAATATTCCATAATTTATTCCGTTTTGACTCTAAACATAAATAAAAGCTGGTTTTTATTAAAATACTTCTAAAAATGATAATGTCTTTTTATTTATTTATCTTTTTAATTATAAAAATAAAATGATTGAGCTCGAGGTCTGGATTTTTCTTTAATTAAAATTCTTCTTTATTATTTTCCAATATTTCGAAACTCTTCGAGTTTCATCCTCAGGGAGTATAATGGATTTTAAATAAAAACAAAAAATTCTAAAAATTAACGTTGTTTATAACTCGTCATCATCTATTGCACGAGTTGATGACGAGTTATAAACAACGTTAATTTTTAGAATTTTTTGTTTTTATTTAAAATCCATTATACTCCCTGAGGATGAAACTCGAAGAGTTTCGAAATATTGGAAAATAATAAAGAAGAATTTTAATTAAAGAAAAATCCAGACCTCGAGCTCAATCATTTTATTTTTATAATTAAATTGGAAAGGTCGAATAAAAAACAACTACAATTTATTTATCTTTTTATTTACAAAATTAAAATTTCATATATATTTGGACAAATATATAGAAAAGTGGATCAATGCTGAAATACGAGTATTCTTAAAATTATTAATTTTTGTCTGATAATCGAAATTTTGAGGTATGACCACATATGGCTTTTCTTTGAAACTAATATTATAATGTGTGTTTTTCTAAGTATCCTTCAGTTCAAACTTATTATAAAAATTTTTTTGAAGAACCAAAGGTAGGTTCTATCTGGGTTATTGTGAAATGGGTGTGTTATCTTAAAACTTGATTTGGAAATTGCAGAAAACTGGAGATCTGACACAGCTGCTTGCATAATTGATTGAAAAGAGGCGCTTAAGCAATTTTCCATTTTTGAAAGAGGAAAATTTCTGACACGAATTTCCCGAATTCAGCGATTTTTGGAATTCAGCTTCGCGTTAGGTATCAAACGACGCGTAATTAAAAATTAATTACTGGAAAAGAAAATGTTTTTAGATGTCATCTTCCATCTCCTACCAGCGTTAGTTGTTGGCGATCGTAGTGTATTCTGTCCAAATAAAAGGTTCGAAGTTTTAGGAAAGAAGACTACTAAGTTTTTTGTGGAGTAATTTTGGTCCCCTACATCATTTCCAAGTTGGAACCAAATATTTTTTTTTTTTTTTTATGAAAATCCGTTGCACGTTATTAAGTATTTCATATAATTTTAGAAAAATAATTATAAAAAGTTTTTGGATGGTATCTTTCATCTCCTACAAGCGTCTTAAGTTGGCTATCGTAGTGTAGTTTGTTAACAAATTGAACTTTTTCACAAAATTGGTGTCAAAAGTTGCGTAATGGAGAGCAGATAACGGAAGAAATATTTTTTAAATTTCCCTGGAATAATTTTGGTCCACCACGGCATTTAAGAGTTGGAAACTTTTTTTTTTTTAAATTCGTTAAAACCAGGGATGACAGTCAAGTAAATTTATATTAAATTCTAAACAATTTTTAACAGCTTTTCATTAAAAAATTGACTACTTTTAAATACTGTGGTGGACCAAAATGACTCCACGGAAATTTAAATTTTTTTTTTCCGTTATCTACTCCGCATTACGCAACTTTTGACATCAATTATGTATAAAGGTTCAATTTGTTAACAAAATACTCTATGAGAGTCAACTTTAAACGTTTGTAACAGATGAAAGATACCATTCAAAAAAATTTTAAAATAATTTTTCTTGAATTATAGGAAATACTTAGCAACGCGTAACTGATTTCCATAAAAAAAACTTCTTTTTAACTTTGAAATGCTATGGTCGACCAAAATTATTCAACAAAAATTTTAGTAGTTTTCATTCATAACTCTACTCCATATTGCGCAACTTTTGACACCAATTTTGCGAAAATTTTCGCAACTTTTTGTTTACAAAATACACTACGATCTCTATTTCCAAAAATTTTTTTTTAATTTTTATCGTAATTTGCTCTTAAATGCGCGTCGTTTGAGACCTAACATGAAAAATTCATATTTCGGGACATCCTAATGAATATCCTAAATAATAGTGAATTTTATCGTTGATCTATAAGTTTATGTGTGAGATTTTATTTGTTCGGTTTTAGATCATGACAAATTTTTCTCTAAATTAACAGAAAAATTATAATTTTTATATGATAATTTACTTTGACTATTAGAAAAAAACACAGAAAAAGTTATTAGACACTAGCATGAATGGAATGCATTTTCTGATTTAAAAAATTAAAAAAAAATCTTAGAACTTATTAGTCTATTAATTCAAAATTATTTTAATTAAGTCATTTCGGTGGGATAAAAAATGATTGCAATTTTTCTATAGGAAAATTTAATTTGAAATTATATTAAATTTTATTTTACCGAATTAAGTAGATTCAAATTAGATTTATCTACATTTGTGAAATATTATAAAAGCTGAATTATAATTTTTAAAATTTAAACATTTTATGTTTAATTATTTGGTTTCGTTGTTTAACAGTTGTTTAATAACTCTGCGGGAAATGAAGGGTTCGATTGATCCAAAATGGTAATTCTGTGATATATGATTGGTGAGCACATCACGAAACTGGTGAAACCAAAATTGTCGTCCACCAAAAAGTGTTGATTTAGGTGAATTGTCCAATCACGTGACTATAGTTGTGGTCACAAAACATTCACTGGTTGGTACCAGCTACGTCACGTAACTTTAGAAAAAGTAACATAACATCAAAGTGTACTGACTCAACTAGGGTCGTTGCAGTTGAAGTTGCTACTGGTCATTGAACTGGTTCAAAACCGATAGAAGTGGATGAAAACATGCCAATTAGTACCAACGGAAGCAGTTCCTTGACTGCTATAAAGTGGACACAACACTGAAGGAATTTTTTTATGTACCGACTATGTGACAGTGGAAATGAAGACGTAAGACTCCACTGGTTTAAAATAACTGAATACGGAACTGTTTAGACAGTGACCAAGTTTGTCAGGTATGGCGATTTATCGCCAAACGTCCCGATCATAAAACTCGTTTGGCAAGATAATTTTCGAAATGCCGACTGGCATGCAAAATTAAAATGTTCATTAAGTGCTTTTCAGAGGTATTGGAAAATAAAAATTAGTAGAAAATGTTAGCAAATACAGAAAAAACTTGAAAAAATATCTATATGGTGAATTTTTGCCTAGTTTATGTACTTTTCCAAATTTAAATTGTTATAATGAACTTAATGTTATAGTTTTGTATTTTAAAATCAATTTTTGTTGTGCTTTAAGAGGTGGTATGACACGCTGTTTTGAATAAGTGCAGTGACTTTTTCCGGACGGCCTATTTAGCAACCCGTACATAATATGACACACGCTGAATAAAAAGTGACAGGTTACTTGCTAATTACTTTAGGTATGCACGGCGACATGTACCCTTAGACCAATGCAGTGGTACTTTACAAAACTATTCCACTCAAACTACCTCTATAACAGAACAAACTGCGCTTATGACCAGTTTTCCTTCAACAATTTTTCTCCTGTTCTATGACCCGTACACCTACACCAGTCACGTAATAATTTTTTCCCACTGGTTCTATTGCATATCACATAAATCCTAAAATGATCATACTTTGTACTATCTTTTTCTAACTTCTCTCATAGCATATTCTTTTCAGTCAGTACGGTGATAGGTTACCTTGGCCAAGTTATTCTCCACATGTAGCAATTGTCACCTCCTATGACAAGCCCATGTTAAAAGTACCGGTCACTTTCATATAACAGAACCGAAACTAGGACTCGTTCATACACACAAAGTTCTAGTCACGTGACCATACCAGTGACTGGTCCATTTCCCGCAGGGAAATACAAAAATGTAATAAATAGCCAAGTTAAAAAAATTAACATCCCGGTATTTCCGGGGGGAAAAATGCCCGGTTTTTTAAATCGACTCCCCTAATTCCCATTTATATCTGTTATATTATATTGTAACAGCCGTTGCATTGGTGGCTCACATTCACATCTGTATTTCGTACGTTCGTTTATCCAGTCAGTTGCATTTTTTTGTTGTGCGTGTGCGAATATTCAATTAAAAAAACACCACAAATTTTTTTTACGTGCGAATTATAACAAAACAAAAAAATATTTTATTATCTTTCGTTTGTCACTAAAAAAAAAAAAAAGTTTTGTGAATTAAAAAATAATAATAATAATAATAAAAGTGAGGGAGAGGTATTACAATATGCAATACCATTCATATGCGTTCACCAAAAATATCTTTCATTGACTTGAATGAAACAACAGCAGCAGCATAAAAAGTGGCAGTTACAACAGCAACAGTTACGCGTGTCATTGCAAAACTCCATACTGTTTGTTATTGTTGCAAAATATATATATTTTTTTCAACCGTTAGATGCAACCAAGTGTGCAACAATGTATATTTGTAGGCAGGAATAGCAAGGCACTACGAATGTGTATGTATGTTCGGTAACAATGTGGGCAACTCACGCAACAATACACCCTGTGTTTCTCGCACCTGCAGGGGTCTATTTGGCAGTAGTGTTACTACTGTATACTGACGGTAGTAACCTAACCTGTCAAGGGTAACACGTTATAGTGACAAACTCAGGAAACAATAGGACGTACGGGGAAAAAAACAATAACGAAAATTTTATTACTGAAGTATATTAATGAAATTAAATGTAGTTTAAAAGTTTCATAAAATTTTAAAAAATAAACAATAGCAATAGCTTTAAATGAGTAATCACATCCCGTTAAAGGAAAAACCTGAACAAAATTTCTTAAAATTTGAAGACTTATTTAAAGTTTTTCGTTTTGTTTTCTTAATAGGTTAATACATTATTCCATTAGTGTTTGTAGACTTTATTGTATTTCAAAAAAATATTTTCTGAAATTTCACTCCAAGTCAATCTAAGACTTCAAAAGTAAAACTTCAGAAATTTAAACTTTTGATTAAATTAATGCATTTTTTCATAAAATTTAATGAAAATTTTCTTATTACTTATTGAAAATTTAATACGAATAATGAAAAAGTTTTATTAAAAATAGTCAGAATTTTACAAATTTAAAACGTAATAACCTACACTGAGAGAATTATATGCAGCATATCAACGCATTTTTGCATTTGATCTATGAATTGTCACTAAACCAGTGCTCTGCTAAACCCTACCCTATGTTAACAACTGGCAACTTTAACATTGGCTTGTCATATGAGGGGGTCATTTGTCCTGCTTTAATCCACATAGTGGCATGCCACAAGACTAACCAAAGATGGACATTAGGGTGATACTTTTAGCATTTTTTGCAAATATCAAATCTCCCCAGACAAAATCGTGTAGGGCATGGACAAGTATTAAGAACTGCGTTTTTAGTTTTTCGCTATCGTTTAAAAAAGGTTCCGCACCAAACGCGTTAAAGTTTTGAATCAAACAAAGTTAAAAAAAAACTTTTTTTGATGCCTCAACGTCTGACCATCACATCTATATAATTAAGGCATGCTGATATCAATAGTAAAGTCAGTTTTCGAGTCAATGGAATAGTTTTCTTCCAAATTTGCTTACTTACATATGTATAAACCATATTTAAAAAAAAATGTTATTAAAAAAATTTTAAAAAAAATATATATTAAAGGCATTTTAGAAATCGCTGTCGGTGCGCAAGGTTTTTTTACCAAATTGAACTGAAATAGTTTTTTTTATCATTAATACAATATTTGCCATTAGAAAACCCCTGGGGAGAATGTTGTCCAAAAAAAGTTATCACCCTAATGGACATACCACAAGACTGTCGCAACTGGCATATGTCGTATAAAATAAACGAAAACTAAACAGCTTCCAATGGGTAAAATTCTGGTCAACTGGCTTTTACTTGTTAATAAGCATTCTGGTTAAGTGGTATGTCCTCCCTTTACCAGTCACAGGATTGGTAAGTCTAGGACAATTGACACTGCTTAACCCACTTCAGTATTAAATTATACCAGTCCTGTGATAAGTCCTTCTTTAACCAGTCACTTTTAGGACAATTGACTAATCATTCCCCATAGGGAATAAATACATGCTAAAAATACAAAAAAAAATTTTTTTTGTAAAATTAACAAATTTTCATGTATTTTACGAAAGTTTTTGTTATTTTGATATATTTTTCGTAATTTTATGTATGGATTATTATTAGTGTAGAACTCGTCCATTGAAACTTTTTATTGAATCAATGTAGTTTTCCGTGAAATTCAATTCAGTTTGCGAAAAATGCCGTAGAGATCTAAGTTTCCACTTAGTCATTATACAAGTACACACTTTGACAAACACTTCAACTAATGCCCATTCTAGCCCAAACATAACTTTTTGTGTACTAAACATTTAGGTTATGTTACCTAAAAACCACATTAGCACAACCTACAAGAACAACGACAAGTACACAATAAAAACTAAATTGTAAATAATGATTTTAAATTACATACATGCAGCATCTATTTCCATACTATATTCTCTTCATAGTTTTCTTATTAAACTTTTCTGATAATATAATTGTAAAACAGTTTTAATCTTCACACAGAAAAAATGACCAACATAAAATAACTAATAAAAGATTTGATTTAAATTGAAATGGTTTCTAAGCAAGTATTTAATTGAAACAATTAATATTTTAATTGACTTTGAAATACATAAATACTTATTTTATTTTAAACATAATTCTCAAATTATTTTTTCATACACTGTAGCTTAAATTGAAAATTTGCAATATAAAATACCAAGTGCAGTTTGAAGTTTACAAACAAAATAAGAACATACAAGCACACATACATACAAACAGACGCAACATTAACAAAAACACACATACCACAGTATCCGTTAACACACTTTTTTTGTGAGTATCATATTCTTTTTTTGTAGAAGTTATTTAAAACTTTTTTAATTTTCAATAAAAGTTTTAATTGATATTGTCATTGCCGTCATAGGTACAAAATCGATTAAATTAAATTTTCTGTGGACTCATTACACCTGTTTAGACTTTCAACTTTGAAAGCTTGGTACACTGTCAGTGTTGCCACTTAATTTTATTTAATATATATTCATGATGGCTTGGTGTCTTGTCATTAAAAAAATGTATTAATTCATACTTTCCAATTTCTAATATTTTGTTTAATTTCTGCCAAAATAAAAATTGAATTGGAACCATAGTGCAGTGTAAATTTTATTGCCATATAAGTGGCTATGCGAGGGTGGATCAATAAGTCCGTGACTTTTTGAATGAAACACAGTTTTTTTTTGCAAAAAAAAATATTATTCAACATAATCTTCTTTTAGCTCAATACAATTATTCCAACGTTTCTCCAATTTTTGTATCCCTTCCAAAATATATGATTTTTCGACGTCCATAAAATAGGCATTTCTCGGCCATATGGGGTCGTTTTTTTTTTTTTAATCCTCGTTAAATCGGTCCAATACGTAAAGTCATATAAGTAAATATTTGTTAATGGCATGTACTTGTAATTGTCACAACAAATATCATTACTTTTTTATGGGGAAGTCGCTAAAAATAATGACATATTATTACTAAACACCTCAAGAAAAATCAAAAAATATGTGGTGACCTATATGCTTACTAGTATGGACATAAATAATGAGTATCAAATAAATAAATAAACCAAGAACACAGAATGTCATCCACCGCTCTGCCTACCATCTGAGCTATCTCGACATGTTATACCTGATAGATGAAAATATAAATGACCTGCTTGCACAAAATATCATTATTTTTAAGCTTTCAAAAAATTAAAAATAAGTAGCAATATATGTGATTACTAGAGTTGAAAAAATAATGAGTCTAAAATAGATTTTCAGCAAAATGTTGAGATTATTACCTTATATTTAAAATAATGATTTTTTGTATTGAAATAATGAGAAAAATAACTAGTTATTATTAAGGCCTAATTATTTGTCTTAATGTTACGCATAGAGTAAGTTGGTGTCATTACTAGTAGTCCGAAAATTAATGATATATCATTACCGTTTCTACACTGGGAACTTTAGAAATAGGCAACTTATGATCGTTCAAAAGAATTTGCTAGAATGATCTTTTAAACATTTTTCAGTTGATAATACAATGTGTTCGTTAAAATATACTTTTTAAATGACATAGTGTAGGTTGTACACCTGGTTGAGTAAATCACTTTTCAATTTTTAGAATTTTGAATACAAAATTTGAAGTTATCGATAAAAAACTTTTTTTCAACTCTCCACGAACTAAAATATTTTCAACTTACAAGGTAATAACCCTAACGCTTACTCGCTGATTTAAATGAAACTCGGATATATTGTAGAGAATCAAAATTTAGGATATACGGTTTTTTTTTTTGTGCCAGCTCGAAGGTTTAATGGCAAAAAGTGGAGTCAAAAATTAACCATTTTATGTTTTTTGCATTTTTTGTGGTACTTATTCTTAAGGAAACATAAGTAAATGTGGTATCGATTTAAGGTGATTTTAGAGACCTATTCGCCGATATGTTGCTTTTGTAAAATTTTGCTTTAATGTTGTTGTTGTTGTTGTAAAAAAATGTACTAATTTTAGGGTACTTTATAAGAGGATACATACTGATATCACTTTACAATTCACTTATCTTCACCTTATTATGTTTAAGTGGACACGTATTTTTAGTTTTTTCAATATTCGGCCTATTTCGTATTTGATCGTTGGTTTTGCGACGTACCACTTTTGGTGCATTATGACCGATACATTGCCAATATGCATATCAAACTTCATATTTTTTTAAGTTCCTCAAACCTGTATACATTTCAGTTATTTCGTCAATTTGAGACATGCTCCCATACAAAAAGTAAAAAAACAGTTTTTGTCAAAAAAAATGGAGGTAATGTAATGTTTTTAGTGGATATTAAAATAGCTAACAATATTTATCGAAACTTAATTGCGTAAATCAAAAGTTACCCGAAGTTTCACCTAAAAAAGTTACATATCTATACACATTTAAATAAATATAATTTTGTATTTTCCCACCCTGTAAGTCTTTTTAGGAATCCTAATGTATAACCTTTTAAATTTGTTCTCATTTTGCTTAATTTAACATAAAAAGATGCAGGCCAAAATGAAAATTCATTAAGAAAAAAATTAAGAAAAAAATGTATGCATATGATTAAAAATGTATTTAAATGCTTGTGCACTCAACTTTGTACCTCCGCCATAATGTGGAGACATGATGCTGAAAATTAAATTAATTATAAAACAAATGATGGCCGCGTAAAGCTCCTGCGGTCACATGGCCTGCTTAATATTATTGGCAAAATCACGCATACATTGCGTGTGAGAATTTCAGCGAAAAAAAACATAAATACGACGACAATAAGCAACGATATCAAAAAAGGACTTATTGAACACACATTAAAAGTAGGAAGATATTTAAGATTCAAAAAAGTTGAGTGTGTGTAAGTGAATTTATAAAGCAGAATCTGAAATTGAAAACACAACTGTGAACTTTAAATATAAAGGAGAGTTGTAAAATACTGTATTCTTGAATTTTTAACACAGTTTTTTTTTTAATTTAAAACATGCACAAATGTTATACGGGGAATTTTAAAAGTTTTCGACAACGTTTATTATTTGTATGATATGAATAACCTTTTGTGTATGAGTTAGACGATGTGTAACCCTCTAATCGGCAAGCCGGGTTTCAGGCAGGGTATTTAAAATTGGGCATAAATGCGCCTAATGAGCGTTTTATAATAAAATAACATATTTCAATAGAAACCCAAATTTAAAAATATATCTCGTAAATAATTTATTGTTCTCATTGTGGAAGCGAGAATATACGAGTTTAAAATTTTAAAAAATAAATATTAATTTTCAAAAAATCTTAAATTCATATTAATGTTGACTACACTCAGGGAAAACGCTACAATATATTTATGAAAAACTGCATAAATATAAAGAAAAACTTTTTTGATTTTCGTCCAATGTAACATTTCATAAGTAACATGCAGCTGTTTCATAAAATAGCAAATTAATAACAAGCTTCTTTATAGTTATGAAATATTTCATAAATATGATAATGGAGTTTCATAACTTTTTATGAAGTGTTTCATAAATGTTATGAAACTGCTATAACATTTTTCATAAATATTAAGAAACGTTTCAAAAAATTCGTAAACATTTTTATAAATTACTACAGAAATTTTTAAATTTTTTTTATAAAAATTACAAAAACGATGCGATCTGTTTTTTTTTTTTTAATTATTTTTATTCCCTATAATACATTTTATTTTAACTTAAACTAAAAAATACAAAAATACATCAGTAAAATAAATACAATATTACACATTTTACATGTTTTATTCGCAACATATACAGTAGTGGTCAAAACAGTTGGAACTGAGATCGCATTTGTTCTTTTCATTGATTTATATTCTTCAAATCACACTTAGTTACTAAAATTTATTTTTTACATATTCCTCATACATTGTGTTATGTTAAACAAATGAAAAAAAATTAATTCCGTTAAATTAAAACAGCAAAAAAATTAATAATAATAAATGTATTTAAAATGCAGGTGTTCAAAGCATTTGCAACTCTCATTATTCTTACTCTTAACGAAACAATTTATACTAACAAATGCTAGTATATGACGGTAATCGCATTCCTTTTTAAGATGAGATTCAGACCGTTACATTTTTTAAACAAATTTATTATAATTATTGTTCTTTAATAGTTGTAATAAGATGTTGGAAGCATAAACATCGTAAGAATAATTTTTGCAAAAAATGGCAGGAAATAAAAACAATTCTGATTTTAAATCAAAAGTTTTGATTTTCAAAATGGACTTTCCCAAAAAGAAATTTCTATAAAGTACTCCGTTCCAAAATCAACGATTTGCCGCATTGTTAATATTTTTAACATCCACACAACTCATAAAGGTGGAAGACCCCGTATTACAACTGTAAGAGGAGATCGGAAAATCAAGAATTTTTTTACGAAGAAGTTCCCAGAGAAGCTAAAACTGAACTTTTAATAGATGCCAGTCTTCCCACCATTAAAATAAAAGCCCGAGAATATGGTCTTAGAAGTTATAGATGTACAAAAAAACCATTTGTATCGGAAAAAAAACCGAAAAGCTCGCTCAACTTTGCACGCACCCATTTGAACTGAACTCAACAGCAATGGAAAAATGTATTGTGGTCAGATGAGTCTAAATTCAACCTCCGGGGATCAGATGGAAGAGCCAATGTTCGAAGACCACGAGGCGAAAAGTTTAATCCCAGATACACAACCGCCACAGTGAAGCACGGAGTTGGAAACATTATGGTGTGGGGGTGTTTTTCAGGAAATGGAATTGGCCCAATTCACCGCATTACATTACTAATGACGGCCACAATCTATAGAGATCTTTTGAGTTCAGTTATGCTTCCGTATGCTGAATGGGAAATACCACTCTCATGGACCTTCCAGCACGACAACTACCCGGAACACACGGCGGCGGTTGTAAAAGTTTGGCTGCAGGAAAATTAAATTAATATCATGTCGTGGCCGGCTCCATCTCCCGATCTCAACCCGATTGAGAACATGTTGATGATTGTAAAACGGAATATCGGCAATAAAGTATTCCGAAATGGTGATGAAATTTTCGTCGAGTTGGAGAAGCAGTGGAATGAAATTTCTGACGATTATATTAAAAAGCTCATTGCCTCAATGCCTAGGGTATTCAGAAGTTATAAAAAATAATGGCTACACTACAAAATACTGAGCGTTAAAACCACTGTTTGCATTTCCTGTTAATTACTTTAAGAGTAGCAAATGTTTTGAACACTGCACTATCGACTTAGTTTGTTAAAATTACTTTTTTTATTTTTGAGAAGTTATGAATAATTTTTTTGTATTTGTAAAATAATATGCTATAACTGAATTTAATAAAAAAAAAAACAAAAACTTATACCACAAATCTTTTTGATCAAAACTATTTTTAAAGTTTGTATAAAAAATATCTTCGGGAGTTCGAAACTTGGAATTTAAAACAAAAACACTTTTTAAATTTTAAAAGTATTAAATTATTTTGATAATTACTTTACATGATTATAATTTTAAAACTATTGATCTTTAATTTAACCACCATCATGGTTAATTTAAAAAAAAAAGTTAATGTTAATTTTTAATAACGATTAAGCTTTAAAAACAATATATTGAAATTGATGAAGATAGGAAGAAAAACATATCACATTTGTTTAGAGTAGTTTTTTTTTTTTAAAGTTTGTTAGTTTTTCTGAAAAGTGTTCAAAATACGACTTAATATCTGATTAAAAATTATAACTTTTTTTTTTAGTTAGTCTCTTTACAGGAAGAAGAAGAAGAAAACAATTTTATTGAAAAATTTTACGGACACAAGGGATACACCAGACTGCCGCAGTTTCGTCCCCCTCCTGGGACTCGTCAGTGGTTAATTTATGTGTCAATTGAACAAAGTATTTTATATTGTTAATTTGCTCTATATGAAAAACTTTTTATTTTTTGGTGTCGTACTGGTATAACTTTTTTGTTTTTCACCAATATTGTTATAATTCTGAAACTCTTTGACGACATTTTGCAACATTTCTAAAAAAAAACATTTTTTAACAAAGTACAGTTTGTACAAAACCCATTTTTAAATTAATTTTTTTCTTTAACACACGATTACCAATACACAACTTTTTCGGTTGACCAACCAAAATTAAAATTTTTTACTATGCTTCAAAAAGTTAACCTCGTTTGAAGTCTTCAACAAAGGTTTAACTTTTTTGTAACATACTCAAATTGAGTATATTATTTTATGGACTTTACGGCTGGGATAGTCTAAATTTGATTTTTGGAAAAAAAAAACATCAAAAGTTATAATTAAAAAGTTATGCATAGTTACCGACTGCAAAAAAAAAGAAAATATAAAATTTTTTTTAAACACATTTTCTTGAATTTTTTAAGGTAAATTAATTTAAATTTTCAAGGTAAATTGATTTTGGTTATCATTTTTTTTTTTTGTTTACATACCCAGTAAAATAGTATGATCCAAATAACTGGTTGCAGAACAACTTATACTGTATTATAACAGGTTCTAATTTCTGTTCTGCAACTGGTTCTTTTTGTTCTATTTCCAATAGGTTCTTTACCTCCAAACAAGAACCGGTCTGGAACCAGTTATAGAACTGGTTCTGGGACAGTGACACCTTACATTTCGACTCCCAGGAACCTGTTCTAGAACCGGTTCCATGTAACAGGTGCTAAAAGAAGTTGTTGTAGAACAAGTTCAGAAGTATTAGGTTCTTAACAATTTTGCTGGGTATATATATCGAATTCCATTAAGAGTTTACTAAAATTTTGCAATATTTAAGTAATTCATTTTTACTAATTGCTTACTAATTTTACTTTACAAAATAATTGCAGTCACGTTTTGATAAATTCCCAAAACGATCTGCTGGCCTATTTTGTCTTTCTGTAAATTTTACAGACTTTTGGACTTGAGTGTACTTATACGGGTCAAGTCATAAAAACACTTTCACGAACAAACTTAAATAAAAGAATTTTGAATTATAAGTATTAAACCCTAAACACATTAATTAATAATATAAAAATGATTTTTTAATGGAAAAAAAATTATGAATACAATTTTCTTTTATAATTTTTAATTAAAAAGTTTGTGTTTTTTATTTTTAAAATCAAGATTTGTTGATGCATCTACCCATACCCTTAACTCGAAATAAACAAATCTAAAAAGCTTAGTAAAAAAAAAATTATTTGGTTTTTCTCTAGAGCGAATTTATTTTTTAGAAACACCTGCTAAATTTTGGTAATTTTGACCCAATATTAAAATTAAGTTTTTTTAAAATTTCCGACTTCGACTTGAAATTTTTGGATTACGATCGGTTTTAAGGTATTTTCATTCAAATATACATAAGTTATAATATTCACATTACAATTTCATATCTCCAGAAAAATAACACGCACATATAGCGCTTATAATTTTGATCGTTTGTAATTTTAAAACTATAAGAGGTTTTAAGTTTGCTAAAAGTAATCGATATGTGCAAAAAAGGTTAAAGGTGGAGAATACATTTTCTTTAGTCATTTTATAAGCGGCTAATTTTTATAAAGGTTTCACGCTTCTAATGGCCATATTTTATCTTGTGGTATTCCGACGGAGTCAAATATCAGACCGTCCTAGTAAAAACATGCTAATGACAGGGCATTACCGTATTGATTAGCAAGTAATGATAGGGCATTAAATATTGCATTACATTGAATTACAAAATAATGACTTACTGATATTGGGTTACAGGAGTACTTGTATGCACTTGCAAGTATCGATTTCTTATTATTGATTTTATTATTGTATTAATTTGTTTTAAAAATTTTTACAAGTAAATTTTCCATGCTAAAGTAATTAAATTTTTTTTTAATATTTCTTAAACAAAATTAACTTAACTTAATTAACCACTTATTTTGTAACTCCTTTTCAATCACTTATTATATCATTGTGAATAACCACTTATTCCTAATATAAAAGTAATTACTTCACTATGAGTGAACAATCAGGTAACTCATTATTCCCATTTTATTTGAAAGCGGGAGGGTAATGATTACCCATGAATTTTGGGTCATCATCGCGAACAAAAGTAATCAAGCAAGTAAATAACCTACCCAGAAAAAAAAATGCTTCCAAGAAGCGCTTGTGGAAGGCCTTCTTTGAACCCGAAGCGCTTGCTGAAGGCCTTCCAGAATGCATGATTTTTGTTCGCGATGTCCCACTTGGTAGGTCTCTTTTAAGCAGGTGAGATGAGCTTCTGTCATGTGATTTAAGAATCACATGATAGAAGCTCTTCCGGAAGAGCTTCCAGAAGAGCTTCCCGAAGAGCTTCAAGAAGCGATTGTTCCTTTAGGGAAGTACAATATAATGCCTTCCAGAATTGATTCATAGAGGGCTTTCTTTACTGATTCATTGCATGCCTTGTTCACTGCTTCTTTTCATGCCTTCTTTACTGCTTCAAAAGAATGCCTTCAGGGAAGCACAATATAATGCCTTCCAGAAGTGCTTCATTGCATGCATGACGGCAAAGCGCTTCTTTGGAAGCACTAAGAAGAAGTTACTGCTTACCAAATCGTTATTATTTGTTGCTGGGTAAGAAATAGTGAATTCCTTTATGCGCTACTTACACGCTTAATTACTTAGTAATATCTGTTTTAGCAAGAGTAAGTTTCACATTACTTGTTTTTAGTGTCGAAGAAAATTATCCAAAATTCCACTAGTCTTCAAAAGTTAAACAACAACAATTTTCTATCAAATTTTTAAAATCCTAAGAATTGATAGATGTTTGTTTCCATTTTTATGTTGCTATTCTTTTTACTATTATCTCTTAAAAGTATCCCAAATTTGTAATTGTGGTATGATTTTTAATGATTTAATAAATTGGGTCAAAGTGATCCAACCAGGACATATGTATTAAAAACATCGATTTACGACTTTTTGATTAAATACGGAGTTTTTCATCACTAAACTTATATTTATTTCGCTGACAAACAAAGAATATTATACAAAAATTATTCAAAATGCAGCAAAAACTACAGCAACTTGGTCTAATGTGGTTTTTTACACACACAGAAAAATTTAGATATTTTCCAACTGAAATTTGGTTACTACGACATAAATTCTTATATTACGAATTTCAGCCGGTTGGCACAACTAAACATTAGTTTTCACAATAAAGTTCGGTTAATTCAACTGAATTTTAGTTGCAACAATAAAAATATTCGGAAATCTAATGTAAATAATGAATTTATAATTCATTGAATTTATAAGTTGTTACCATTAAAATACAATTTTTAATACGGTTGGCATTTTATTTCTCTGTGATGAACTTGTAATTATTTGGTATAATTTCAAGATTCTTAACAACAAAAATCTAAATATTTTAGTGTGTTCAAAAAAAAGTCTATGAAATGTTTACAATTGCAAAAATTTTAAAAGTTTTGTAAAAATCGCAATTAACTACCAACAATAAATTTCCTTAACTTCAAACTCTTTTAAACCTCTTCATATATCAAAATATTCCTAGCGAAAAACACAACATGTTAAAGCCAAAGTTGTCATTTAATTGCACTCTTGCTGCGGGCAGATATATAAAGTAAAGTAAAGATAGCAAAAAATTATGAAATGAAAATAAAAAAAAAACGAATGAGTTAAAACGTAGTGCAAAAGAAAAGTTCGTTATTTTTCCGTTATAATGATTCCCGCAGTGCAATTAAGTAAAGAATATACAACAACGTGAATAAAATACACTCTCACATATACAAACAACAACAAAAAACAACAACAGCAGCAACATTCATAGCCATAAAGGACAACATGTCCTTTTCCTGTCCAGCTGCTGGTGCTGCTTACTGCAGCTGATATGAATATTGTTTATGTGTTAATGTAAGCAAGTGTAAATATGAGTGTTTGTGTGTGTGTATGAGTTTGTGTCGTAATAAATGTCATTTAAAATTAATAACTTTAATATTTAAATATATAAAACAAACCACAGAAAAAAATAATAATAATGAAATTCTTCTATAAAAAATAGAACAGGAAAAATATAAAAAATTTGCCGTAATAAAAATCTGCAAGTAACCCGGTTTTGGTTTTCTTCTTGCATCAGACATTTGCTTGTTGCAGCTATTCTCAGTGAATTTTATATGCAAATTGAGACCTTGGCCTCAACCAACACAAAAAACGCTCACAAATGGGCAATATGAAACAAACACACGCAAAAAAAATACAAAAAGAACATTTTAACAGAAAACGGACATTTGCTGTGGGCTTACGCATTAATGTTTAAAAATACATATTAAATGTATGCATATAACGAAAGAATATCTTAGTTTTTTTGTTGATGTTGCATTTCATGTTATTCGTTAATTTTTATATTCTTCTTATATTAACCCTTTACAGAGAGATACCGCCATTGGCTAATATTAAATATTTATTCGAAGAAATGTATGTCAAATGTTTTTTTTTTTGCAACTTTAAGTTTATTTAGGGTCACAAGAATGCATTCTGTTTGTCATTTCGCAGTTTTTTTCAGTTAAAATTTTTTTAATTGCAATTAAAACTTTAATTACAAGAAAACAACAAAACCTGCCATAGGGGTCAGACGTAATCTAGTATATTAAATTGAAAAAAAGTAAAGGTATTGAATTCTATTTTAGCAATTGTTTTATACTCTCCACCTAGCTTTTCATCACTTTTGCTTTTTGGATTTTTTAAAAATAGTGTGAAGATATTTTTCAGATTTCTTAAGGAGGGTACGGGACCGCAGTAAAGTTTTTTGTGCAAAAAAAAAGGAGGTAATGAAACTGAAGAAAAAAATTATTTTTCCCTAAATGTTTTCACAAAACCATCCCTGTTGGAAAGGTACATATCAAAGGATACGCCACGTTGCCGGCTCATTATAATAGGCAACAATCAACGGACGGGTTCCTTGAGCATGGGCTTGTCCTAGGGGGTCAATTGCCCTATGTGAAATGTCACGGGACCGGTGTAAAAGAACATGTCACACAACTAACCCTAAAGAACACGTCATATGACTGATGTAAAAGAACATATCCTTGAACTATCACAAAAGAACATTTCGTAGAACCAATGCAAAAGAACACGTCACTTAACTAACGCAAAATATCATGTCACAGAACAAACCCCATTGAAATATTCCTTTGTCTTTACAAAAACTTTTTATTTACAATTAGCTGTCAGAAAATAATTTCACTGACTTTGTCCGGCTAATATTGACAGCCAACAACCACATTTTATCCTTTTTGTCCTTCATCTATTTATGTTTGTTCTGTCGGAGTTTTCCCTTGAAAGACTTCTATAATAGATACTTTAAAACCGGCACAATGTTAGGTACTTTAAAACCCGTCATATTTGCACCGATTCACACCAGTCACGTGAAAGACAACTTGTAACTGATAACGTGATAATACTTTGGGAGCCAATCTTATTTCCTCCTACCACATATTTGACACTTTCAGATCCATCATAGGATAGAGACTTTTAAACCGATCACATGGTAGGAACTTGGTACTGTTTTAACCAACCGCAAGACTAGTACTTTCAGGCCCCTCATGTGAAATATATACCGATCACTTGTTAGGTATTTCGGAACTGATCCTGTTTTCTCCTACCATAGGACTGGTACTTTAAGACACATCACGTGATAAAGACTTGCAAGCCGGTCAGGTGGTAGGTACCTTAGTAACCAGTACTATTTTCACTTATCACGTGGTTGGTATTTCAGGAATCGGTTCTGTTTTCAAGTATAACCGGATACGTCCCAATTCCCAACTGATTCCCTTTTCCCCGCAGTAATTATTATTTTAAGGGACACTCTGATGAAATGAGAAGACAAAAAATGTTGGCTCAAAGTGTCGAACATTTTTGAAATGCATCATACTTTTTGGATTTTTTATAAAATCTAGGTATAATGGGGTTTTAAAAGAGAAAAAATAAAACAAGTTAAATGATCAGGGCAACGACTTTCATTTACTAAAGAATCTAATTACATTTACTAAAGAATTCAATTAAATTTAACTATGACCAAAATCGAAAAAATATTCACTAAAAATTTAAAAATATGAACAAAAAATTAGGCACTTAAAATTTTTGGATTTTTGTAAATCGATTTATTAATCGGGAGCGCTGAATCAAAAATGAAATCCAATGTAAATGTTTAACAAATGATAATAAGATGATATGTAAGGATTTAAAATGCTTTGCTTATATTTATACAAATTTTTACAAAATTTGTAGAAATATGCAATAAAATTGATATATGCCACAAAAAATGATACAATGTGCTTTTTGTAGCAAATTATTTGATTTGGAAAAGTGTTTGTTCAAAATCGGGTTTTAAATATGACAAAAGAAATTCAGAAAAAGTTCGGTAAGCTTAACCGAAACATTTATTTGGAAATAATCCAGTTGTCACAACATATATCTGATTTATCTTTGCTCTTCATAGGGTTAATTTGAAATGCATATAACAAAAAATATTTGGCAGAAAACTAACAATTAAAATATTTATATATTTTCATCATTAAACAGAGTAGCTCTTTACATACTCAACTCAAATGAATACTTGAAAAGGATTCATATTAAAAACTATTACAATTGTTACCAAAGAGCATATACAAATAGAGAGACTACACTTCCCACGCCTCTCAGCAACAAATTACATAACTTGGGCAAAACAAATGGAAGCATTTTTTTACACTACAAAATGTTTGCAACATGTTGATAAAAAAAACAGTTGCTTAAAACACTCACTTTTATTTCGCTTATATTTTGTAATTTTCTATTAAAAATTAATATATTTTATTTTTATCTTGCTGATTTAATCATTAATATTTGAAATAATTAAAAATTGTATTACAATATTATTTAAAAAAATGATAAAAATTAATTTAAGCTTTTAAATCTCAGCAACATGTTTTCATTTGCTCATTGCGAGTTTATAAACAAATAAAAAGAGAGCAGATTGAGCGAGACCGAGTATATGGAAACCCACTGATTACAACAGCATAAACTCTCACTTTTCGTGGAAAATTCATAATATTATTTTTGTATCATCCATAAAATCCCAGGTTAAAATAGCCAAACGTAACAAAAAAATAGTACTGGCAAACCACTGATATTTCTGTAAAACCCATCGTGTAAAAAATTACCAAAGGTACCACTAATTTTGTATGTACTAGGAAACCACTATTTATTTTGCAAATCTTGTGTTCTGCTAGTACCACCCACAAAATTCTTTGCCAATATTAATTTTACCAATATTTTTTAAATATGTTATTATATTTCAAACATTTAAATATGATGTATAATACTAAGACCGCTATGCCGCTAACTTTAGCCTATGAGCAGAACATTTTTTTAATTTCCAACGTTATGCCATCGGTGGCAAGTTTGTACACTGTTATAAATCGGGTAACACGACAACACTGTCAATATTGTTAATCCCACGTTCTGCCACCGCATAACCGACCGTCGTTTACACTTTGCCAAGACTGTGCTGATTGTAGTTTTTTGCCTGGGATGCTACGCTACATATAATGACTAAAAATGTTGAACTCTAAAGTGTGTTACACACACTGAAAGTGTTTCCAAATGTTCACTAGCTAACAACAACCATGACTAATCTGTTATATGGTAAGTGCTCTTAAAGTGCTGCGACTGTAGAGCAAAACAAACATAAAATCATACTCATTGTCGCCACCAAATGTCAAATTTGACAGTTTTTTTAAGAACTGTCTACTTGTGTGTGTTGGTGATTGTATAAATGTTGTGATCATAAAAAATTTTGTATGTTGTTTGGCCTCTTCTTAGGAAGCGCCGGTAATTCAACTCTTATATTAATGGAAATCTTTTTAAGAGTTTTGGGAAGTTAAAATTGTGTGGTTTTTTGTACATCTTTTAATAGTATTTATTCTAAATAACACTTGTAATTCATCTTTTAAGGGGACCTTGTACATGAAAACCACAGACAATTTTTTTCTTTACTCTATAACATTTTAACTAGAATTGTGTTTTTTAGTTTAAATATTATTTTTCAAGATTTCTGTTGTAGTATTTTTGTGCAAACGATAAATACTGGTTTAAATGGCTCTACATTTTTTTTTTCAAATTATGCAAAGACTTGTAAAACTTTATAAGAAAGTGTGGCAAGTTATTAATGTATCTTACACCAATAGAAGAAAAAAATGGCAAAAATCTTTGCTTAAACTACTAAAATTAGTTAAAAATTACGTAGAACAAAAACTGCTAAAATTAGTGTAAAGTATTGGAAATGCATTCGGTACTCATAACTGGTTGATCGGATTGCCTCAAAATTGTACATATTTGCATAGTTTCTTTGGCATAAATGTAAAAAAAAAATTAGAATGGGAAACCGGAGCCATTTTTAACCAAACCTCTTTAACCCTTAAAAGAGAGATTGGCACGATAAAGAATTGCGCTTGTTGGTTAGTTTAGTACTCACATATCCAAATTAAAATTAAATCTGAATGAAGTCATTTTGTAAATTTCCTAGTGGGTATTTTTTGGTCAAATGTTGAAACATTTACCCTATATGGATCAAATTACATAAAATAACAATTTTTATCAAGTGTATTTTTTTTATCTAATTAGAAGCTTTACAACCTTGTAGTCATTATCTAAATTAAGTTTCATGTGTCCCCGGTCACAAATTTTCAAATCAAAGTAATAATAATTATAGTCTAATAAAATGAATGTGATATTTTCAGAATATTATGCAAAATTTTGATGAAAACATTAAAATTTAAATAAATAAAAATCTCCGAGCTCTAGGTCTAGTTTTTTGTTTTAATCAATTTATTTTTCAATATTTCCTCATTCCTCGAATGTCATCTTCAGGAAAATATTAATTGTTTACATAAAAAACAAAAACATAGAATTAAAAAAATCATTGTTATCACCACGTCATATATTATTATACTATTATATAACAACGATTTCAAGTATTTTTTTTTTTTTTATGTTAACATTAAATATTTTCCAGAAGATGACATTCGAGGAATGTCGAAATATTGAAAAATAAATTGATTATAATAAAAAATTTGACCTCGAGCTCGAAGATTTTTATTTATTAAATATTGAAAGGTCGAATAAATACAACTTTAAAATTAAAATTTTGTTCAACTCAATTTTAGCAAAATTTCCTACACTATAGTGGCTCTACACTAGGGTTGGCAGATTCAAATTTGGACAATGCTTCCCATTCACCAAAAAATCTTTATTTGGAGAAAAATTTTCTTGACAAATAAAAACACCAATACGTTTATATTTAGTTTTATTTAAATTTTTTTTTATAAAAATATATATTTTTGTTTTATAAAAATAAAAAAATGGTAAAAAAAAATTATTAGTTGGAATAATTGACAATATGTAACAAAGTGGAGAGATATTTCTCTTCAGTTGTTCTATTGCTTAACAGTGTAATGTATTTTTGCAGTAAAGATGATTTATTACAGAAAAATTTAATTACCAAACGAAATTTTAGTTTATTGTCATGGAAACGAAGTGGATCAAATGCCCTCATCGGCGTGTACACACAGAGAAAACATTAGCTATTTGCCAACTGAAATTTGGTTACTATGACTCAAACTCGGTTATTACGAAATTTTGTCGGTTGGTACAATTGAACATTAGTTTTCACAACAAAGTTCGGTTAATTCAACTGAATTTTAATTGCAACGCCCTAACTATTCAAAAATCTAATGTAAACATCGTTGTACTAACTGAAGTTATAAGTTGTTACCATTTAAATACACTTTTCAATTCTGTTGGCACTTTATTTCTCTGTGTGTACAATTTTAATTGGTGTTGTTCTAAATGCTCTTAGACTCGCTTTAATGACGGCACTAAGCAAGTCCTTAATAATAAACTAAAAATATGCGCAAAATTTATCAATATTTAACTACGCCTACTTCGCCCATTTTTTGTAAAAATTTAAAAAGTTGCTCCATTTTCCTTTTGTCACATATAGAAGAACAAATGCAATTAGTTTGGCATTGCTTCGGTATACTAATTCCTGTAGCGGCGCATTTGGCTATTTTTACCAAATTTATAAAATAAGTTTACTACTACATTGCCTACTAGTTAGCTATTAAGATCCCTAAATGCCAATGAACTTTTTTTAAAATCATCTTGATTTTGAATTTGGTTCAAAATCTTTAGATTTACTTGCACGCAATCCATTTTAAAAACTTTAAAAAAATTTGTATTTCTTCTATTCCCAAAGTTCTGTAAATATGTATTGTTCTCGTTTTTCGTGTTGTTGTTGCTGTTGTTTAACTATTAACATTTTGGATTTGTTATCAACACCACTTCACATAAAGCAAACAACTTTTTAGTTAATACGAAAACTAAAAAACAAAAAAACTGCTAAGAATGCAAATTTTCTTAAATGAACATGAACAAACTCTAAGCACTTGAGTTTACACAGACAACAACAAAGGCAATGAAATGAAAACAGTGCAAGGATAAAAAAAGGGGAGGAAGTGAGGTTGTCAGCAAATAAGAATAAAAATTCAGTGGAATTGAACACGACTACCTTTAATTAGTTAGTGCTTTACAAAGGTGCGAATAAACTACGACAACAGTAACAACAACACTAGCAGCAGCAACAACATGAAAGCAAACATACATACCAACAATAATACATCTTTTAAATACTACTCGTACATATATACAACACTTGGTTGGTTGCTAGTGTTGTACATATAATGTTAAACTTTTCTGCGGATTTATATTTTTTGTTTCTTTTTTTTTTGTTTTTGTTAAGAACAAAGTTGCTTAAATAAACAACAAGCGACAAATGCTTTAATTGGAGTTGGTGCCAAAGTTACGAGTGTTTCTGCACAGTGGGGGTAGTGAAAAAAAATAAGGGTAAAAAATATAGAACTTCATTTAGAATACTATGTAAGTGAGGACCACTGCAAATGCAGTTAAAAACAAATGAAATTTTACCTGAAGAAAGGATGACTTACATTTCAGTAAATTCAACTAACATTGTCATTTGTTTTTTACTGTTCAAAAAATAAACCACAATTGCAGTAAAAATGAGCGACATATGCAGGAAAACATTTATTTGTTAAAAAAAAACTACTATACAATATTAATGTAAAATCGTAATACACATCCCTCGATTTACACGATACTTTTTTTTACACGATTTCATTTTTATACGATTTTTTTATTTCTCGTGTAAATCGAGGAATGTAGAAAATACCTAGAATTACACGATTTTTTTTTTATTTTTGATTATTTACTTAAAAAACTTTTGTATACATATTCACGTTAGTAAAAAATTTATATACAAGTTAACTTCTTTTTTTACTTCTTTAATTGATTCACTGACAATAAAATTAAAAAGGGAATTATCCATTTATGCACGTCCATACAAAATATATCAACTGAAAATAAAAATATCAAAAATATACAAATATATAAATCAGTCAGTGTTTACCATACAAGTCCGCTAGTTGTAGTTATTTTGTGAAAAATATTATAAAATTTATATAAACATTCATGAAGCCACAATTAATTAGATCTATAAAAAAGAATGAAAACGCTATCAGGAAAAGTTTAGCAGCTGGGTATGATGTATCTAAGCGTACAACTTCGTACGTTCGGGACACTATAATTGAAAAAAATGGAAAAGGCATTGATGATTTAGACTGGAGACCTAACCCAAAAGCGAATTTCAATTGACACTAATGTAATTACAAATACGGCATTTCGGATTTACGAAAAAATTAAGGATGAGCTACCATCAACATCCTCAGCAGCAAAAAAATCTTTTATGTCATGGTGGGTTTGAAAATTTTAAAAAAAGGCATTCTTTACATAATTTAAAACTAAAAGGGGAACAGGCGCCTGCTGATGTTGATGCTGCAGAAGAATATCCAGAAAAGTTTGCCGAAATTATTTCATATACTTCTGATCAAGTCTTCAATGCGGACGAGTCGGGTTTATTTTGGGAAAAAAATGCCCTTAGAGAACTTTATTGTCAAAGGGTATTATATAATAAAATCATTGGTTTTAAATAAATAATAATAATGACTCAGGTGAAGACGAGTAAGAAATGGTTGCACTGATAACTGAAATTATTTGTGAAAAAATTGAATTAGGACGAAATTTAGGAAATAACTTTGTCCAACAAGACCAAAATGTTGAAAGAGCTCTAAAGTTTCAGAGATATATTTCTCATGGCTTGGCACAATATCGGGCGATAAATAAAGAATTGAACAATAATACGTCACAAGTCCTTATAACAAAATATATTTCCAAATCTCTGCGGGCTGAAGTTATCTCCAAAATCGAAACATAAACTTTTGAAATAAAATCGAGTGATGAAAGTGATTCGTCACCAACCAGAAAGATAAGATTAGTTTCACTATTAGTTTGAATTCTTTTAATGAACTGATCTTTTTTAATGAACTGAATTTTTATTTTTTATTAATAAATAAAGTGTGTTCGATTACTTTCCCAGTAAAGTCCAGTAAAGTCCAGTCCAGTACTCAGTAACAAAATTGCAGAGAGTAAGAAAAATTTACAAAAAAGTAAACGAACGGAAAATTTGTAAGAATTTTAAATACCAAATATTAAAAAAAAAATCAACTGGTCATTATGGAAAAGATAAAAGTTAATTGAAATTGTCGACCAGAAATAGTTTACAATGTTTTTTAATCTATTCTATAGTTAATTCTTTAATATTTTGCACTAAAAAATCCATAGACAATTAAAATTTAATTTAATATTTTTTTTGTTTACTAAAAAAACACGCATATTTTTTCAATCTTATGTTTTTTTTCTTCTTAGAAATTCTTACTGGCAAAAATTTATCCAGTAAAAACTTGTAAGTTTTTTGTCAACAACCTGTCATTTTACTCTCTCTTCTTACTATTTTTTACTGAGTATTTGTGTAAACGAACACCTTCCAGTAAAAACTTTTACAAATTTGTAGAAATTTTTGCGTAAGCGAACAAGCATATAGTAGACTGATTTTATTGATTTTTTGCGTAATTTTTTGTACGTGGATTTATAGATCTTTGATGTTATTCCAGGCTTCAAAATTTATTTTTTTTGGTTTTATGAATTTCATAACTACATTTTGTTTATAAATTAACTCATTTTGTTAGTTTTTTGTTTTATTTACGTTTTTTGCATTAAAACAAATAAATATATATATTAAAAAATTACTTTATCTACAGCATTTGCCTTTTTTCGATTTACACGATTTTCCATACAAAATTTTTTGAATTCGATTTACACGATATTTTCTGGAACGTATCTATCGTGTATATCGAGGGATCGGTGTATAGTAATTTGATGTGGTCTGTGTTTTTGAATGACACGTTGTTAAAGCTGAAATTTTTTCTACAAATGACTCTTTTTCACTTATAAATAAATATACTGTATTACATCTCAAACAACTACAAATATTTACAGCAGAATTTCCCTGAGTATTCTAAACTCCTAATCGGATCGGTACGAATTAAACTGGAAATTGTAAAAGAGGTGTTAATTTTTTGTAATGTTGTGATTAAGTCATCCTGTTTTAGTACAAGAAGTGCTTACAGGTTGTCAAAATTGACTACCTCTAGTATCAAAAATCTTTTGGAGGGTGTAACTTTTGTAAATGTGGACCGATAAATTATTAGCCTTAAGTAATGGACATTGTAAAATAAAGTACACAAATGCTTATCTGCTCCACTCTTCTAATTTAAAAGTTATTTAAATTTAAAAATAAAAATCTTGTTTTTCTGCCATGAGTTTTTTGGTATATCTACCAAAAAAAAAATTATTTTTTAATCGATTTAAAAACAAAAAGATTTAGCAATAAATTAGCTTTAATATTTTAGTCGTCAAAAATCCTTAAATTTCAAGATTTAAAAAACTTATGAAAAATTATCATTTTTGGCCAAAAACAGTATTTATATTTCTTTACAATGTTCTTGTAACTATGTTAAAAAGCCAATACGAATTTTAATATTTTTTGAAAGAAAATTTTTAACGAATTTCACTAGCTTTTAGTCATGCACCATATGTCAAGCATTGATCGAAAAAGACAAACTTTTGACAAAAAAAAACATAATTTTATAGTGTTTTTAAAATATTCCAAGCTGATTTCAGAATATGAAACAAGGCCTTCTGAATATTCAGTGTGAATACTCTGACAAACGGCTTGCAGTTATGGTCAGTAGGTAAGATTTTGTGAAAAATTACAAATTTTGAAAATACAATATTTTGAGCCAAAAAAAAAGCATATTTTAATTAGTTTTTTTAAATGAAGGGCATTTTTTTTTACTAATGTATATTTAGAACTATAATGTTTGAAAAAAATGTTTAAATATCATCGTTGTTTAAATACCATTTACACGCATTAACTTATTAAAAGCTTAACTAAGACAAAAAAGCTGTTTTAATTTATTTTTATTGCTCTATTTTTACAAAATTGTTCAAGGTTTTTTTTAAATTAAATTTTTTTTTATAATTTGTATTTAAAGAAGACATATTTGTCAGTCGTTATAAAACATGTATATATTGTACTTAAAACAGGTAAAAAAATTTAACGCGGACTAAAATTTTAGTATTTTACTACTTTATATATGGAAATTTTATTTAAATATTTGATTTGCCTTAAAAATTATGAGGATTATTGTATCACTAGTAAAAAAATTATGTGGTATGAATTTAGAATAAATCGGAAAGCTTAACCATTGGTGACCTGCGACTAAAATTTTCAAAATTAGAAAATTTTTAAAAATTCTCTTCACAAAAATATCGTACCGATCGGATTAGCAGCTTAGAAGTTATATATTTCTTACCATTATTTTTGTCAAATACCCCACTGTGTGCTGCTGTATAGACAGACAAACAGACAGTGCAGCAACATACATTATTTGTAATCGTAGAAGTTGTAACATTTTATGTTCACACACACATATACTTCTATATATGCCACAGAAATTGATCACAGAAATTTTATGTAAGTTGGTTAATTAATAAGTTCCCACAAATTCGAAATTGTGACTAATTTTGAGAACTTTGAATTCTATTTTTCGTTATCTAAACGGTGTTTTTTATACAGGTATAGAACTTTAAATTGGCAACACTTTTTTAACCAGCGGCCATTTTGTCAGCTGCCAAGTGATTTATGTTTAGTTTGTTTTGGCATTTCAACATGAATTGACTGACGCCTGAACACCTCTTCCAAATTGTGCAAATTTATTTTGAAAACCATGGTTCTGTTAGAAATACATATAAGCGTGTTTTGTTTAGCAATAAAGCTCACTTTTGGTTAAATGGATACGTCAATAAACAAAACTGCCGTATTTGGAGTTATGATAATCCTCAAGTGTATGTTGAGACAGCGTTACATCCAGAAAAACTGACTGTTTTGTGTGTTTTATGGGCTGGTGGAATCATTGGTCCGTACTTCTTAAAAATTGATTCTGGTCAGAACTTTACAGTCAATGATGACCTCTATAGAACCATGATTACTGACTTTTTCGTTCATCAATTGAACAACTCTGATGAGCAGGAGATGTGGTTTTAACAAAACGGCGCAACATGTCACACAGCTCATGCCACAATTGATTTAATGAAGGACATGTTTGGTAAATGCAAAGTTTCACGTTTCGGACCCGTGAATGGTCCCCTAAAATCGTGCAATTTAACGCCGCTGGACTATTTTTTGTGGGAATATGGGAAGTTGCCAGTCTACGCCCATAAGCCCTAAACGATTGGTCACTTGGAGGACAACATTCGCCTAGTTATTGCCAACATACGGCCACAAATGTTGGAAAAAGTCATCGAAAATTGGACCTACAGATTAGACTACGTCCGTGCCTGCCGTGGCGGTCATATGCCAGAAGTAATATTTAAATTATAATGCCAGAAGATTGATTTTTGAATAAAATAAATTTCATGTCAATTTAAAAAATTCATCTTTGTTTTATTCCATTTCAAAGTTATATACCCCTATAAAAAAAACACCCTTTAGTACAGGCAATCTAGTATTGCCTAGTTATAACTATTTATTGCCCTTCAAGAACGTTCTTTGCAATTGCTGTGAAATTGTGGAATGATTTATTATGTAACTATATTAAAACCGATCGCCGTGTTTTGTATTTTAAAGTGGCAGTAACTAATTCTTTTAGTAATTAAATTTATTTGTATTTATTTAATTTTTGGAACTTTGTTTTTATTTTATTAAATTTTTTTCTTTTTTTGTTTCGAATTTTGTTTATTTTTGTAATGTCAATTAAATCGATTTTCATATATATATTTTTATATATAAACTTTTGAAACCGATGTCTTCCGATCGGGATGAAATTTTAGTTCTATTGGAAAAAACGTGAAAAAACGATCAAAATGACAGTTTAATAATTTCTGATATTTAACCGGTAACGATGGTACCGGGATTTTAAGCTAGTTAAAAATAATAAGCCTTTTGTACAATAGCGCAAATTGGTAACTGCTCAATTAAGCCACTTCAAATTTTTAGTCTGATCCTAACGCATTTTAGTATTGTAAATTAACTTCCATTGACCGATTTTTAATGTTTTATTATCCGTTTTTTTTTGTTTTTGTTAGTCTCGAGTGGATGTATATTTGAACAATTCTTTAAGTTTGAGTAATGAATTGTTTTCTGGCTAACGTCTGTAACCTGCATACAACATTTAAGCAACACTAACTATATATAGTTACTCGTAGTATTTGAAAGATAATAAATGCTGAAAACTTCGTTTTAATGTTATGGCATGTCATTGTCATGTTGTGTTGATTACAATTAACCAAACTAGCCAGCCAACCAACCAACCAACCAACCAACAAACTCAAATAAACTGTAAAATGTACAGATTTTTTGCCGTTTTATTTTTCCTTAATTTCTTTATACTAAAACTAAACTTTACTTAACGTGTGAATGTGTAAAACTCGTAAAGATGATGACAATGTTGTTGAATGTATTTTGTCATTGTAGTTAGTAAAGTACATACATACTAGGGGTGCCGAACTGTACTGATTTTTTTTTAAATCCCGGGATTCGGGATTTTGAAAACTGCCATCCCGGTATTTTTCAGTATTCAGGAATTTTTCGGGACTATTTTTTTTTTATAATCTTATATAAATATCATTATTATAAATATTCAAAAGTAAAAAAATTCAAAATGAAAGTGGTTCATCAAAACAGTTTAAGAAAAAATGTGTATGACATGCTTGGATGGTATCCTAAAAACGAAGTACATGTTTCATAATTAACAACTACCACTTAGCACAATACATTTCATATCCAAGCGGCTTGAAAATTTAGTGACATCAACCGAGATAAAAAAGATGAATTTAAAAAAATCGGTGGTTAATCAAATTTGGGAATCAAATCGTAAGTTGGATAGAAAATATCGCGTTTCCAAGGAAACAATTCGCAAACAGTAACAGGGGAAGACAGTACCCAAATATGGTAAAAAAAACAATTGGCAGAAATATCAACAAAATGCAGACAACTGAGAAAAACCTTCATGCAAAAATTATTCAAATAATTTTGGATGACGAAAAATACTTTTCTTTTGCTTGGAAAAAAGGAAGTATTAAAAAGGTAGCGTTTGCAGAATTTTCGGCAAAATTTATATCACATTAATCAATGTTGAGTAAAACTGGAAAAATTTATCAGGGACAGACACTATAAAGACGACTTATTAGAATGGCTTAATACAAAAAACATACCTTTTGTATAAAAATCTGTAAAACGTTTTCAATTCCACTTAACTTTTTTCGTACTAATTTTTTGTACAATGTATTTTTTTAGTTTTTCTTATTTTACAAATTACCCAATTTTTCACTAGTTTTTGTTGCTTATTTCAGCAAAACATTCTACTATTTTTTTTTTTATCAAAATATTTAGCTAATTTCAACAAATTTTATATTTAAGAAATTTGTATTCGTAATAATTAAAACCTATACTTACAAAACGAAACCTATCAAAAGTAAGCCTATCTACACTCGAAGAAAAAATTTCCATTATATTGAGGAAAATATTTCATAAATCGTTTCTCATCAATTATTAATCATATTTATGAAGTTTTTATAAATACGACAAAAGTTTTATAAAAATTGAAGACAAAAATTTTATAGATCTTCATCATTTCATAAAAACGTTTCATAATCTTTGTGAAAATAATTTTATTCAAGGTAAATCAACTTTATTTAATATTGCGCAGGTTTCTTCACATTCTAAAAACTGATAAATGGTGCACCTCATTCCCCATAGGATATATACTACTATCTAAACTACTCATCCGATCCGTACGAATCAAATTGTAAAAGAGGTGTTAATGTTTTGTAATATTGTGATTGGGTCACCGTGTCTTAGTACATAGTGTACTTACAGGATGTCAAAGTTAACTACTTCGCGAATAAAAAATCTTTTAAAGGGTGTAACTTTGTAAATGTGGACTGATTTCTAAAAATAAGCATTATCCGATTTGTCTGAAATTTTCACCACATAATCTTTTTACCTAGTTGTACAAGAAATTGCCTAATATATAATGAAAGTCGAAAGTCGGACTTATTTAAAAAAAATTGTATAAAAATGAAAAACTGCGGTTTCGAGCTAAATATCTCGAAAACCATTAGTGCAATTTAAAAAATTCGTTTTTAGCGTGCTAAATTTTGCAGATTTTTGTTAAGACTTAAGCTTTCCGATTGTTCTTAAATCCTTACCACAAAGCTTTTTTTTATCTAGCGGTACCATAATCCGGACAATATTTAATGAAAATAGAAATTTTTACTAAAATTTCCACACCCAGTTAAAATTGACATATATGGTTCCATAAATGAACACACATGCTTCCTGCATGTCCATATACATCCATACGTGATTCAAATGTGTTCCTAAACCATTCTATTATATTCATATTAGGAATCATAAATGTTCATCTGCGTGCATTGACGAAAATTTAGGTAATATTAACATACATATATAATCATACATATCCATACATGGTCATATGTGTACATTAACGAAAATTGCGGTAATATTTGTATATATGATCACATATGAAATCTAATGAACATATATGACTCATATATGGTGGCATATGGATATGTATGATCTCGAATCACTTCATATATGAGCATGAATGAGTTCATACATGTTGTTTATTATGTTGTTGTTGTTTATTATTATGTATGAACATATATGACTCATATATGGTGGCATATGGATATGTATGATCTCGAATCACTTCATTTATGAGCATGAATGAGTTCATACATGTTGTTTATTATGTTGTTGTTGTTGTTTATTTGTATGTATGTTTATTTTTACCCGGGTATACAAATCAGTAAAATACTAAAATTTTAGTTCGAGGTGTAATTTAAATGTGTTATTTTCAAATTTTAGAAAATTAAAAAAAAGTTTATTTTTCGAGCTTTTATCATAAATTATGATGTGAGCAAGATTATTCAAGTTCAAGCAACTACAAAAATATTTACAGCAGAAATTCCCTGATAGTAAGATTTATATTCTGTCAAAGTTTCAACTTTATTTGCAAATATTTCCAATAGATGGCACTTTAGGCAAAAATAAACACATAAATTAATATTTTCTATATACTCGTATCTGCAAAGTTTGGTTGGAAAATGTCCATCGAATCTATGACTTGTCTTTAATAAGTTTACGATGAAAAAAATATATTGAATAGAAATCTCTAAAAATAAAAAACTATCCTTAAAATCTATCTATGAATTTTAAAGTATTTTAAGTACGTCATTCCAGTTTACAAAAATTTTCTTTAAAATGGAATTCATTGCATATTTAATATTTAGTAATTAAATTTTATTTCAATCAATAAAATTTATTCAAATTATATTTATTTACAGTTATATTAGTTTTTTGTTTTTATATGCATCGAGATTATTTTTATGTTATTTTCAATTTATAACGAGCTTTCAACCTCCGTATATTTACAAAAATAAAGCAAATCAAACATATTAGCTAGGTTGATACTAGTATTTCGATCTGGCTAAAGATCTCATCAGAACCCGAAGTTTTAGAAAAGCTAGAGCCTATATAATACGCAGAGCTTCAACAAAAAACCTATTAATAATCAATTTTGCCCATTCTTGTCTTCTTAGTAATCAACCACGTGGTTAGTTCTTTTCCGAACAAGCATTAAGACGTTACTAAACTTTGAAGACCAAAAATGTTCTATTTATATAAAACATTTTTAGTGTGTACTCTGGCTCAAGTAATATTTATTTACAGTTATATTAGTTTTTTGTTTTTATATACATCGAGATTATTTTTATGTTATTTTCAATTAATAAAGAGCTTTCAACCTTCGTATATTTACAAAAATAAAGCAAATCAAACATATTAGCTAGGTTGATACTAGTATTTCGATCTGGCTAAAGATCTCATCAGAACCCGAAGTTTTAGAAAAGTTAGAGCCTCCATAATAGGCAGAACTTTAACAAAAAACCTATTAATAATCAATTTTGCTCCATTCTTGTCTTCTTAGTAATCAAGCACGTGGTTAGGTCTTTTCCTAACAAGCATCATGACGTTACTAAACTTTGAAGACCAAAAATGTTCTATTTATATAAAAAATTTTTAGTGTGTACTCTGGCTCAAGTAATATTTTTAACAGTTATATTGGTTTTTTGTTTTTATATACATCGAGATTATTTTTATGTTATTTTCAAATGGGGAAAAAATGGAAATGGATTCCGGGATTGCCGCGATTGGGATTTCGAGATCGGCACCCCTAATACATGCTACTACCATACCATATATCATGCAAGTCCTTTTATGTATTTTTACTTGGGTTTTAAATTTCTTAGTTTGTCTTGTTTTGGTTTTGTAACTAACACACAAAAAAAAAATAGACACTTTTCTACCAGTTTAATGTAAAACAATAGTGCTAATCACACTAAAAAATAGCAAAAAAAAAAAGTATTTTTTTACGAATGCGGTAGTTAAACTTCAAACAACATAAAGGTGACAATATCCCTTAAAAGGTTTGGTTTTATTTATTTTCTTTTTATATTTCTCTACTCGTATGTAGCGAAATAAACTAAAAAATATATATATTTTTTTGTTGCTTGATTAGTTGAAGTCTTTTCTTGTTTGTGGATAATTAAAGGACATTATTTCTGTAGCTTTGTTTCGGTTTTATTGTGTTAAATTTAAAGTGTGATATTACAAATTGTGTAAGAAAACCCATTTTATAACTAATAGATTTTGCATGGTCATTATTTTTGAAGACAAACTAGGTTACAATGCCTGGCAGAATTGTGTATCTTATTAAAATTTAATACAGAAATAGATCTGTTAAATAAATTTTTTGAAATAAGTCCTGCAAATAAAACTGTTTAAATCATCAGATTACGTTTGCTCAGTGCGTGATGCATTAAAAAATTTATTTAAAGTTGGTTTCAAATTTTTTTAATTTTTAACTATTTTGACTATTTCTCGATTTAGGATTAAACCAACTTGATAAATTAAATTGTAAAACAGATATAATGTAATAAGCAATATATCTTTTGCATGCTGTTTTACAATCGGATCAGTACAATCGAGAAAAAAGTTTGTAAAAAATTAGTAAATCAGTTTTCAATCTCACTTTACTATTATTATACTAATTTTTAGTAAACTGTTATCTTTTAGTAACATTTTTAGCTATTCCAATTTTACAAGTTTCTTATTTTTTTTACTAATTTTGTTTGCTAATTTAACTACTTTATTTTTATTAACTTTTGAAACCCGATTTGAAAAAATTAGCAAAAAATTTACTAAAAATTTGCTTTTTTTGAAAGCTAAATATTATTTTATAGGGAAATAACTTGAGCTTTATTTATGCACTATACTTTTAACTACACTCAGGGAAAAGTTTCATCACATATTGTTCAAAATGTTTTATAAATTGCTTGTCATTAATTATTCATAATATGTTTGAAGTTTTCACATCAAAATCAAAGACAAATGTTTCATAGACAATCTCAATTTCATAAAAATGTTTCATAAACTTTGTGAAAATAATTTGATTTAAGGTAAATTAGTTTTGAGTTTGAATTTTAACGTCTTTTTCAGACAATTGCAATTAATACTATAATTAATATGCAATTTTATTTAATTTAATTGTGACAGGCGTGGTTGAGAAGAATGAGTGTATTTTCTAAAAATCATAACTACATTGTAAATTTTCATTTTTTTCTGAATCAGACTGCGCAGTTTCTGGTATTGAACCTTCGTCAGTGACCCGGTTTTCTTTTTTTTTTTTTGAATTTTTTTGAATAATGTAATATTTGTTATGTTTTTATTTGTTCGATTGCGTCTATATGAAATTTTCTGTGCAGTCACTGACCGTGGTCTAGATAGACTTAGTTTTATTTATTATTGATGACACTAGAACAAAATATAGAACAAAATCCAAATTGAATTTTTGCAAATTTAATATAAATTTGCATAACATTATTTTCAAAAATTAATCGCTTTTATTAAAATTCATTAATGTAAAAGTTATTTCGACCTTTTCGTGTTATAGTTAATTTGATCCCAGTCTCTATCAAAATATATAACCCCGATTAAAAAAGTACTTTTATATAATTTAGCATGGGACCATCTATTTGTATTATTATCATATGGCTTATGTGGATATATATGGAGTAAGATTTGGAGATATATAATTATATCAAGTAGCATATTAAAAATGATCAGATGTATTTGTACAGGTTTATTTATATAAGCCGCAATGTGTCTCCAGTCTAAGTCATATATAACTAATTTTATCCGGGAAACGAAAATTTAGCATTTTTTATATCAAACTAAATTTCCACTTTCCTGTAACGCAAATATCACCTACTTTTCTCTATTAAAAAAAAAAAGTCACAGAAAAAGTGAAATTTTATTTAATAAAAAAAATTTTTGATTTATTCATGTTTAAAATATTTTGAAGGGGGAAAAACAATTTCGTAAATGCATCTTAATGCATTTGCATAAAAAATGCATTTTTTTAAATGAATGTTAATTATTACTTCAGTTTGGAGGAGAATCTTAAAAATAGAACGCTTTTCAAACCAGCGAAGTATACATGTCTCCAAAATAACCCGAGTAAAAATAATATTATACAATCGTATATAATGTGATCCAAATTCGTAAATTATAATTATTATAACAACACAAGGTCTGCTGTATAGACTATTGAAGAAATATCCGATTACTTCGAAACTCGATCAGGAGTTAAACAATGTTGTCTACTTTCACCTCTTCTTTTTTTATTATATATCAATGATCTGCATGAATGTATCGGAGTTGGACTCTATATTGAAAATATTAATATTCGTCTTTTATTATACGCGGATGACATTGTCTTGTTAGCTAATAATGTCACAACACTACAAAACATGATCATAAAACTTGAAAAATACAGCAGAACTTGGAACCTTGAAGTTAACCTTAATAAATCCGAAATAGTTGTTTTTAGATATGGTGCCCGTCTACGATCGAACGAAAAGTGGTATTTCTATAATGATAAAGTAAAAATATCGTCAGAATTTGCATACTTGGGAGTCGTTCTAACACCGAAATTAAGATTTAAGAAGCACGTATAAACAGGAAATAATCAAGCGAAAACTGCAATTAATACAACTTGGCAAAGCTTTCTAAGCAAAAGGGACATTAATATGCAAATGAAATGGAAGGTGTTCTTAGCGGTTGCCAGATCGATTCAATCATATGCGGCTCAAGTATGGGTTTTGAACACTTTGATGATACTGATAAGCATCAACGGTACTTTCTAAAAAAGATATTAAAATTACCTGATGATACACCAAATTATGCAATAATGCTAGAAACAGGAGCAGAAGATAATCATCTATATACAATGGGTTTGCACTTACAATATATTTCCAAAACCTTGTTTCAATATGAAGACAATAGGCTATCCCATATTCTCTCTAAAATAATAATACGTCGGGATCTTTTTTGGGTTAAAACAATAAAACAACTGTCCATGAATTTTAACCTACAGTTTCCTAAGGTAGAGTGTTTAGAGTTTGAATGGGGTCTGTTTAGTATGAATCTTCTAACAAAATTACAAAGATTACAACCATCAAGAGAGACTTCAGAAAAAAATCAGAAAGCGAGCTAAGAATGTATAATGATTTGAATCCAGAACAAGGTCAGCAATACTTGGCTAATAATCGCTATACTGACAGAATAACCTGGATAATTAAAGCAAGAACCGGAATGATAAGGCTCAATGATAATAAATACGGCGCTGATGAAAATCGAAACGTTACAACTTATGTTATCTACGCGAACATGAAACTTTTAAACATTTTATGGGGATTTGTAGAGTTTTAAAAGAATTTAGAGTAATAAACTTCCAGAAACCGATTGTTAGCGAAGTGGAGATGAGCAGTATACTAGATGGTCATAAAGAAAACGATTGGGTAAACCTTACAAATTACTTAAAAAGTAGCACAACATATAGAAACCTTTTAGTATCCGAGTTTAATTAAATGCCGAAACAAAATAACTGCAATTTTTGACAGACGTTTTTAATAAACATTGTTCTAACATTTTTTTCTTTTAATCCATGATTATGAATCTTCTTATGGTGAAAATCAATTGTAAGCAATTTTTAATTATGTAAATACATAATTATATATTATTATAATTATTAATTCTTAAATTTTAATATAGTTATGTATGACATCATGTATAAACAGAAAAAATTATCAACCTAAAATATCTAATTAAAGATTTGATTTGAATTTAATTTGCTTCTAAACAAATATTTAATTGAATCAATAAATATTTTAATTGACTTTTAAATATATAAATACATATTTTATTTTAGACGCAATTATCATATTATTTTTTCATACACTGTATGCATAAATAGAAAATTTTCAGTATAAAATGCCAAATACATTTGAAGTTAACAAACAAAACAAGCACACACACAAACAGACTCAGCATTGGAAAAAACACACATACCAACGTATAGATCACACACTTTTTTGTGAGTATCATATTTTTTTTTTTTGTAGAAGTTATTTATAACCTTTTTTTCCTTCTTAATTTTAATAAAAGGTTTAACTGATAGTATCATTGCCGTAATAGGAGCAAAATCAATTAAAATATTTATTGATTCAATAAATTTTTTAATTTTTTAGTTTTTTCTGGGTAGTAAGATACAATTTTACTTGCCACTGTAATATATCGTAAAATATGTAACTTATAATATGTGTCTTACCATACGTTATTATATGGGCACTATACTTATAATTGGGTTGGTAGAATTGAATTAATATATGGGATTACACAAAACAAAGTATTGCCCTGTGTTGTTGAAAAGTGACGTTTTTGTTTAGCAATCCATAACATCCTTCTCAAAATGTTAATATCAACTCGAACATTTTCATTCAAAATATTTATTAAAATTATATTTAATGAACATAAAATTTTAAAATATCAAACTAAAAAATTTTAATTTGACATACAAATTTTGGCTTGTTAAGCATATAAAATTGAAATTTAACTGCATGTTAAGCTTAATAATCGGATCAACTTTACAAATAGATTTTCACTGGATTAAATCATATCCAATTATATCAAACTCAATGTAATGTAGTCATTAATATACATTTCTTGTGTTATCATATTAATTTTTTTTATTCGGGAACATACTTATGGGATTTTTTTAATTTTTATTTAAAACGTGAAAAAGCCGCAAGTTTTCAAAAAAATTTAAACCTGAAAATGGGGAAAACTTAAGGTCAAAAAAGGAATTTTTTCGTTATCTATTAAATAATGAATGATAAATAATGCATTGATATTTTTCCCGATAATCTTTTAAAATATGCATTAATTATATTTACATATATTATATAGCTAATCCGTTATATCAATTAAAATAAATATCAATTTTTATCTAAATGAACATCATATTTAAAATATTTACATAATTAAATGTTAATTTTTAACAAAAGAATAAATTAAATATATAAATGTTGCCAAAATAATTTAGTATGTATTTCCTGTACCATACCAAATACAAATATATAAACTAAATATAACGAGCTTAAAAGCCCGATATTTCGTTACGGGTATTTTTATATACCGGATTATATGAGGATGGAAAATGAATTATTTTTTTAAGGAATTTGCTTCAATAAATTAGTTTATCCTTCTTAAGTAATGCTTCTGTGATCTCAAGTTTTATATTTCTATCTTAAAGGAATTACATAGGGCACTTAACCCTTTTATATCAAGTTTTTTTTTATGAAAACGCAAAAGATATATTCAATAAGTTATGCCATACCTGAAAAAAAAAAAAAAATTAAAATTTAAGATTTTTTGCCCAAAACTTTTGTGCAGAACATTAACATTTTTTAATAACCAGCTTTAGCGGGTGCCTGCACCAAATTATAAGTTCCAAGATTCAACATTTTATGCTATGTGTATTGACAAACCAATTTTTAAGATGAGGCTTTTAGGAGCAGATGATTCTACTAATAAACCCATATTTTACGCCGTTCTTTTCAAAAACTCCAAAATATCACTTATCAGTGAATATTTTAAATTTAGGTTTCTTAAGCCTAATGACATCTGGTTTTTTGCAGCAACTTTACAAGGGATTTTCTATCGAAAACATTAAATTTTTTGACATTCCGTTTTGTTTTTCAGAACATTTTATAGAAAAACGCTGGTAAAGTTGCTGCAAAAAAGCAGGTGTCATACCGGCTTTACTAAATGTGAATACGCATAGCTTCAGTGGGGATACTTTTCACCCCACCTAGCAGGAATTTGCAAAACTCCAGTCTAAGGGAATAAAAGAACAAACTTATAAAATTTTATTTTTTCGCATTTGTACCAAAATTGTTATAACGTTCACCGTGAAAATTTTAAAAGAATTTATTTAGGACATATTTCATTTTAATTTAAAACTTAGCCAGTAAAAACCTACACCGCAAATTTCAAGTACGTAGCTAACGCGGTTTTGACAGGCCGTCAAGGCGAAGAATATATCCCTTTTTCGCCATCCCCGTAGGAATATCCAAAAATCTCTTATAAGGGGAAGCCTACACTGGATAATGAACCGACATGCCATTTTTCAAGATCCTTCCTTAACCGTTTCACGAAAAATGGTTGATATATGTCCCATTTCTATTTTTTTGTTGTATTAGCTATACTGCTAATAGACGATGTATGATATTAATCCCCATCACATATATCCATATTAAACGGTACAAGGCAGAGATCATTATAAGTGTTAACGCATGTGAAACAAATATTTTGTGAATTTTCGTATTACATATATATACACACAGAGAAAAATTTGACTGTTTGCCAACTGAAATTTATTTAAGTCGACTCAAATTCGGTTACTACGAATTTCAGTCGGTTGGCACAACTTAAGATTAGTTTTCACAACAAAGTTCGATTAATTCAATTAAATTTTAGTTGCAACACCCAAAATATTAAGAAATCAAATGTAAATATCCTTGTACTAACTGAATTTATAAGTTGTTACCATTAAAATACACTTTTCAATTCGGTTGGCACTTTATTTCACTCTGTGTAATTATATACGCAAAATGAGAACATCTAATTGTATCATATTACATCTAATGAGATACAATTAGACATTATTAGATCTAAATTGAATATTTTCTGTTCGTATAGAAATTTTTTGAAATTTCTGTGTGATTTAATTTTTAGAACGTCATATTTATACATATCTGTCTCTTGATTCCAAATCTGGTCTCCAATTTTTTCTATCCCTTCAGAATTTTGAAACAACACATAAAAAGAATATTTAAGGACTACAGTCAAAACTCGATTTATAACACAAGTAATTTTAAAAATTATAACATATTTGTGCAAAATAGCATAGCAAAATCATTACAGAACATTATTCATATGATATAAGCAAGATAATAAAAATAAACTCTAAAAAAAATTTAAATTTTCGGTCGTGAAATGGTTAAGCGGTTATTGAAGGGATAGATATAAATAACTGAACCTCCATTTTTACCACGATTCAGGACATACATTTTAAATGCCAAATTTCTGGCCAAAGGTGTTTGGGCAGGCCGCCAAGGTGTTGACTATTACCATTTTTGAAATTGACCGCTCCCACGCACAGCAAACATTTCCAAAAAATACGCTCAATAGAGATGCCTTACTCGTGTTAGCTACCCACAATTTTCAAAAATCCGCTCTACTCAGATGTCTGCTCGTGATTAAGCAAAAAGGTGAGACTTTAACTTTTTCACCCCTCCTCCTGGGAATTTACAGAAATCCCGTTATGGTCGCTCAATACAAATGTCTACTCCTCATAAGGAACCCTCATACCAAATTTTAAGTTCCTAGCTTCGACGGTTTGGTAAGGGCGCAAAGGGGGAGACTTTTTCAACATTATAGCCTTACTTCCCACATACTTAACTTCAAGTTCCTGGAATCTGCGGTTTGGCCAGGCCGCCAATTCCCCCATGAGTATTTCCAAAAATACCACCAATACATATATTTACTCGTTTTAAGGCACCCTAATACCAAATTTGAAGTTCCTCGCTTTAGTGGTATGGCCAGGCCGCTATGGAAGAGACTTTGCCCGTTACTGCCCCTGCCCGTACGAACTTCCAAAAATCCATACATATGTCTACTTCTGATTAGGAACCCACATACTAAATTTAAAGTTCCTAACTTTGGCGCTTTGGGTAGTCAACTAAATGTGAGATTTCCCCCTTTTTGGTCCTCTCCGTAAGAATTCTCGAAATTCTCCACAATACAGATATCTACTCGTGATAAGGTATCCCCGCAACAAATTTCAAGTACCTTGCGTTAGTGGTTTGGCCAGAACGCCAAGGGGAGAGACTTTTTTCCTCTATTTTACCCTATTTTGCCACGTTTATGGGCAAAGTTCCAAAAAGTACCATACCACGTAGTTGGATCATATTCGAAAGACCACATATTGAAAATTTCAGCTTTCTATCCCTAATTGGAGACTTTTTCCCTTATTGCACCTCCCCGAAGGAATTTTCAAAAATCTAGTCTTAACGGACGTCTAAGCTGAAAGATGGACCTCCATGCCAAATTTCAAGATCCTAGGTCCATATACAGGCTGGACGATATTGAGTCAGTCAGTCAGACAGTCAGTGAGTTATGTTATTCTGCTATAGATAGATAATTGAAAAAGGATTAGTTGGTCACCAATAGTTATACTAATAAAACGGATTTGTAAAATGAATAAAACAGAGACGTACCATTAAAATTAGCCGCAACTGAAAACCATTTAAATGAATTAAATATTTAAAATATTTTTCTCTCATGCCACTGCATTAATGAATTAGAAAAATAACAACAAATTTGTGCATTTTTGGTTCACAGAATTGTAATTATTTATTAAGTAGCATTTTAGGCATGCAGTCGTTCGCACAAATACAGTTTTAAATAAATTCAATAACAATAATTACGAATTATTTAAGTGCGTTGTGGGAATCTAAACATGTTTTCGATTTATTTTATAATTTTTAGTTAATTTACTAATAAGAGAATTGACCTTTTTTATGGTACGGTAAATAAATTTTCTGTTTATTTGGTTGGAAATTATTTTGTGGTAATTAAATAAAATAATGGGAATGTATTAACCAAGTAACTGCTTATGACAAGAAAAATTGAAAATGGCGTGTGATGGGTGTAAAAAAAAAATAAATTTTGACAAAGATCGTAAAGTAAATGAAATATTTTGGAAAGAGTGATGACTAATTTATATTTGATTATACAGTTAACCGGTAAACTGCACAGATAAATTAATATTTAAAAAACTTCAAATATCAGGAGACTCGTATTATGCATTAATTAAGTTAAATGTGATAATATTTCTCCTAATATTCTTTAAATTTGTCATATTTAATGAAAAAATTGATAACAGTTTTTTACAGACTCGTTTGACTTTAATCTCGTAAACTTTAGATTATGATTCTCAATAGTATTTGTTTTTATTTAAACAATTTATTTAATTACATTTATTTAGCTAATGACACATCCCAACAAGAAATAGAGCTTACCAGAAGCGCTTCCGGAAAGCATTATTTAATTACGAAGCAAATAAAGAAGGCATGATTTTTATTCGCGATGTCCCACTTGGTATGTCTCTTTTAAAGCGCTTCTTTCATGTGCTCTTAGAAGCAATAAATTCATGTCTTCTTAGGCACTAAGAAGCGCTTTTTGTATGTTGACAACATTAGTTCTTCATATTATGCATACTTTATTGCTTAATTTTAAGCATTATTCACTGCTTCAAAAAAGGCATTCTGGAAAGCACTACAGAATGCCTTCCCTAATTGCTTTATAGTATGTAAGGCGGTGAAGCGCTATTTCGGAAGCATACAAATGTAGTTACTGCTTTTTTTTTTTTTTTTTTTAAAAAGAGAAGCAACACTCAGGAAATTCTTCCTATTAATTAATGTGTTGCTTTCTTTGCAAAGGGGATAGTGGAGAGATGAAAGGTGGTGAAAGATGAAGGGCTTCAAACATGGCAACACTGTAATTGCGCGAGTAGATAAGTCTTAGAACAGTTGTTGCTCGCCACCTGATGTAGAGTTGGCGAATTTATTTAAGCTTTTTGTTTCATAGCCCTGATTCATTATTTTACTTCGGTGGGGTTAAGTGCTATGGGAACACCGAAGGTGGGCGCAGCGATACATATAAGTGATAGAAAACTCATACATATTATTTTTCTAAATTGATGTTGTCGTCACCGGGAATCGAACCCGGGACCATCTGTGTAATAGTCCAACGCGCTAACCATAAAAATTAAAACAAAGCATTAAAAACTGTTCCTAATTTTGTTGCATTTCACAATATGCATAAAATGCAAATGCATTTTAAATTTGAATATGAGATGCATACACAATTGATTCTTTTGCTATCATAATACATTTTTTTTATATCAGAATCCAAATTTTGGAAAGCGTTAAAAATTGTAATCCTAAAAAAATTACTAATCCCGTAACAACATTAAATTTAAAACCTCTATTCGAGAGCCGTTATGTTATTTTAGCACACAGATATTTTGAAAAGTTGCCACTCGTCTTCACATGCAATAAAATGATTGCAATAACGGTCAAAATATCATGTGAAGATACTTAATTTAAATGGTATTGTATATATTGTATCAATATATCGTTGACATGCAATTGGTTCTTGTAATGATGTCTGACGTCAAATGTCACATTTAGTTTTCATTTGAATTTAGAAATCAAAAACTTCATGAATTTAAGTAAATAAAAACGGCGTAAATTATAATTTCTAGACAAAAATAACTTGTGTATTAAATAAATTTTTTTTTTTGTTTAAATTATGAAATTTTGTTGCAATAAAATGGGCAAGTGTGCTCCGTTACAGTGCAATTGTCACACTTTTGATGTTTCTCTGCAATAGTTTTGACATTTGGCATACTAACGTTTATTGTGTTTGAAGACACCGGGTAAACCATTTACTTAGCGCTAAATCAGCTAAACCAGATTTGCTTTGTTCTCTCACTCATACTCTTGGAAAAGCATTATTTTATTTAATTATTGTAATTATAGTGGCGGTGTCGGCTTAAAAAAAAACGTGCGGGCACATATATGGTGCATATATCGCTCATTTACTGCAAGACTGAAAATGAGTTTAAAGTTTTCAATCCATATCTGCCGCGTTCGACCATCTCTCTATTTATGTGATTGGGTTTCATTGTATTTTTTCTCTTAGTGAGAGTTGTGTGCGAATTCGCTAATTATCGAGAGACCAGTGAATAGCACAGTTTCTCTATAAAGTATATACTCTTTGCACCCACTTTAAAGAAAAAATAAAAAATATTATCCTCTATCTTGAAAAGTATACATAATATTAATAATACATTTTAATACAATATAAAGACTGATATAACTAATAAATCAAAATCATAAATCATTAACTCAAAAATCGTATTTTTTGATTTATGCCAGTCTTGAATTAAATGAGCTCTATGTTGATATTTACCATGTAACCCTTATTTTTTATTTTTTTGTAATGCAGCGGGTAAGCGAGTGTACGAGTACAAATGTTGTGAATTTTTTCATGATGCGAAAATAATGGGGTTTGGCGCCGAATTATATGCAGTTGGACCAAATTCTACACCTTATAATTTAGATACTGGTAATAAGAGCCCATTAATAAGAGTTTGCTGGGATTGAAGTCCTACACTCTAAATAGTTTGTAATTTGGATTAACTGAAAATGTAATTTAACACAAATGATAAATCACTTAAAATCCGGTGTACTTACATTTAATTAAAAACAAATGTTTATTGTTATTTTTTTTTAAATATCGTTTAAATAATTAACAAATCCGTAAGAACAAATGAATAGTAAGTTAAAAATAAATTTTCAAATTCTAACTACAGATGAGTAAATATCAGGCATGTGATGAATATCGAAAACGAAAACGATCGGATTTTCAATGCAAAATATTTTGCGATTCATATTATAAATTTTTTTTTTTGTAGTTTATAAGTTAAACGTTTTGAGCGATAGAAACCGATGTATAAAAATCGAATCAAATTTTATTTTGAAATAACTAAATATTCTAGATTGAAAAACTGATCGTTTTCGTTTTCGATTTTCATCACACCCCTGTATAAGTTATTATTAGTTATTTGAAATCATTTCAGTTTTTTGGTTTTGTTTGTTTTTCTTTTCTTGTAATTTGAATTGAAATAATCTTGTATATAAATAAAATCGTTTTAATAAAAAATAGACAGGAATTTTTTGAATGTTTTTTTGAAAAAAATAATTTAAACTTATAATAAACTGCAACGGAAACAAATAAACTACAATATTCCGTTTTTGTGGTTAAATTTTTATCAAAACTTAAATAAATGAAAGTAATACATGAAACTAAAAAAATTGGTAATTGATAGTAAATTATTTTGAACAAATATATAAAAAAGTTAAAAAAAAAACAATTATTTGGAACATAAATGCATGCTCCTGTATTTTTAACTCAACTGAAAAGTTTTTTTTTTAAACTGCAAACAGTAAACTACACAATATTTTGAGTGTAAACATATATAAACAAAAAAAAAAAAAAAGCCATATTAATTTTTAAAATTTGTATCTCATGTTTGTAATTACCAACTGCTAGAACTTTCATTAAGTATAATTTTTAGTCCTATTATTTTTGATTGTTCTTAAGCTCTAAAAGGCTGCAAAAGAGTAAGATCTGATGATACTTTTCAGTTATAGGTCCAAACCTTGAAAGTTTATGAACTGTCGGTAAAACTTAAGTAAAAGTTATTTTGGGAAACAAACAGTTTTTCAATATCTTCTGCAGCTTTTTTTCGCAAAGGAAGATTGTTTAACATAATGCGCAATTCCGAGACCTAAATTAAAAAGTAGTAAGTTTTCTTATAAATATTTAGTAGTTCTGCATTTTTTTTTTTTTTTTTTGAACTATGTCAAAATTATTGGTAAGTGATAATAGTTTTTTATATTAAATTAAAATTTGATTTCAGTTTGAAAATATAACAATAATTATTCAAAAAATATGAAATTTTAATTTCCAACTCATATCAAAAAAATTCTATTAAACAATATTTTGTTCATATAATATTCCACATTTCTGTGATCTACCTGAAAGATAGTTTTGGCCAAATTATGGCGATGTTGGCCCTCAGATCGTTGTAAATTGAAACTAAGTCTAGCTAAAAAACATTGTTCATATGATGTTTATGTTAATTCATGGAAACCTAGGAATGTATATATATAATGTTTAAGTGATCCGGATATCTTGAATTAAATTTTCCCTTTAACAAAATTTCTAGTTAAATAATTTTCGATAATAGTAGATTATTTAATCTTTCGATTTATTTTCACAAATTGCATGTTTTTTTTATAATCTTAATCCCAGCTTATGTATGTCAGTTAAGTGTCAAATTTTTAAACATCCTCTCTGTTTTCTTCTAGGAATAATCAAGGACACCAATATACATGTTGCGTTTAACTACGCAATTTCTTATAACTTTTTCTTACTTAATAGTAAATCTGACAGAGAAAGGTGTCAAATTATACAATTCCTATAATTGGAGAAGTAACTGGAAAATAAAGCAAAAAGTACAAGAAAATCCTTAATACAAAAAGTGTGTGATATGAAATATAAGCCGAAAGCCAAAATTTTTTCATGGACGTTTTTTCCAAAGAAAAAAGTGTTTGCAATGTTTTTTAGGTGTAAAAGAAAAATATATAATCTGGGCTTGTTTCAACCTACCCAAAATATATCCTATTTCTTGTAGAGGTCTTTGAATATATCTTATGGAAATGTTGTAAGGGTAAGATGACACCTAAAAAAAGAAATTCGTTTAATTGTGCGCAATAATAATGAATACCTTAGATTTGGCAAACAATAAACACCTTTGTTTGTCTGGGCAAAAAAAAATGTGCTTAAAAAAAAATTTCAACAAAAAATTTAGATACATTTTAAAAAACAGAGCTGTGAATTAGTGCATTGTTTGCAAAAAAAAAAACGTTTTCTTGGTAAGTGAGAACTAGAAAGTCAATGGTTTTTCCTAGCGACCCAGTTATAAATCTAAAGGAAACTAAATTGTGTCAAAGTAAGTTATTCTAACAAGAAAACTACTCTGACTTCAATGAATCTTAGATATGTTGTTGAGGATAAAAATTTATTAGGCTGTAAACATATGGGTGATTTTACCCAATCGATTTCCCCCACCTATTCTGATTTCAGCCAAGCTTTGTATATAAGATGTACATTATATAACTATAAACTCGTCCAAATGTAGGATGACTAATTTTAGCGGATCTACAAATATCGCGTTTCAAAATATGAAACATATTCGAAAATTTATAAAAAAAAACAATAATACTCTATATATCTTTATTAGGATATTGTCCTAACAAATAATCTATAGAGTTTTTGTTTTCAAATTTATTATATGACCACTTTCAGGAATGTGTTAATAGATCTATTTCGGGAATTTTCTAGGTTCCCATCATCAGAACATGTTTTGAAAGAAGTGACAATCCCATGCAAAACATCAAACATTCATATAACCGAGTTTTCCCACTAAATGAGAACTAACATATGAGCTCGAAGTTAAAGATTATCACCATTGATCAAAAATAAATTTATATATAATACACGTTTTTTTTGTTCCTCCTTTTTTTTTGTTCCTGGTTTTGTTTTTAAACAAAACAAAACAAGTGTGAACAAATATTAGATCTATCAACACATTCCTGAAAGTGGTCATTTAAAAAATTTTAAATCAAATACTCTATGGATTATTAGTTGGGACATTATTCTAATAAAGAAATATAGAGTATGGCCTCGAACTTGAACAATTTTCGTTTTCATATGAAATTATTCGAGCTCACTCCTTATTATCGGATTTTAAATTTAAAAAATACCTAATAATAACAAATCACTAAATATTTTACTATATCTTGTATTTATTTAAAATTTTATTCAAAAAATACAAATTTTTAACAATATTACAATGAACATATTGGGATTAATACGAGTAATTTATATAAAAAACATAATTTTTATTAAATTTTAGCAAAAAAAAAACAACAAATTCCGAAAAGTCCCAAAATATCCAAAAAAAAAAACCCGGGATTTAAAAACGAAAATCCTAGGATGTCCAGTTTGCATCCCTATAAAGCATTTGAAATTTAAATTTAACTGTACGTTAAATTTAAATTGGGCTCTTAATAATTGGACCCCTGTATTCAATATAACAACCTGAATGTTATATAATCCATTCATATGTAATACGATCCATAATTTTTCCGATCAATTTGTATTTTTGTATAAGGCTATATCCAATTTTATACATTTCTTGTTGCAACATATTAAGTTTTTGAATCGATTCTCCAACAATTTAAAGCAGGCGTTCAAAATTTTATTTGTCTCAAATTTTTATTTGCATCGCTAAAAACGTCACGATCTTTCATATATAGGTCAAAAGTATACATGAGATAAATATTTGTTGTATTATTTTGCATAAGAAAACCCACTATTTAAATTTGAAGAAAACCTACACTCACTATATTTTGTCCGTAAAGACTACTGAATATACACATTAAATCAACTGAAAATCAGTTAAAAACAGGACTACTTACTTTTCGTTTAAAACAATTGCATTTTTTAGTTTATTTTCAACTGTTGAAAAATAAACTGACAAAATCCATAAAAACAATAGATTGTTTGCGTTTATTTCAATACTCATTATAATATAACAACTTTTTGTTTTGAATAGAAACTTTTAACTGAATATTTTAACTATTACGGAAAGTCCGTTTTTTTGTTGAATAACAGACAGAACATTAAAAAATATATTTCCTTGTTAATTTAACTGTATATTCCATTGAAAACAACTTTACCGATTTAACTTTCAAATAACTGTTGATTTTTTATGGAAAAGTTCTTTTGAGTGTACTATTAAAATAGTTGTGGACCAACAAAGCTATTACAAATTTTTAAAACCATTTTTTGGGTCAAAAGTCAAAACGGTTTGCGCTATAGACGTCCAGTTTTTTACAGATCTCATTTTGTATACCCAATATATCAGAAAATGCTCAAGGAGCGAGAAACCATTTTGAAATTTTCATATTGTTCATTGCTTTTAATTTTCACTACACTCAAGTAAACATGAAAAAAATTTCAAAACAACTAAAACTTTCGCGAAACAAACCAATTTTCGTTTATTTTACAAAATCTTTTTGTTATTTCAACATTCTTTTCGTCTTTAAAAGCATGTATTATAAACAGTGTAAAAGAATAAATAATAAAAAGCAATGAATTCATTCTTTTTTTGCTCTGATTAAATAGAAAAACAGTATTACTCTGAGATTTATGTCTTCTTCTGAAGAGTATTAGTGAAAACAATAAAGCAAAACCAGTATAAAAATAAATTCGAATAAAAAACAAAATCCTCAATAAATTTGTTGAAATTTAAAACAACCCGTCCGTCTACCAGTCAAATAAACAATATTTTGTGTGCCATTGCAAGGTTTTTCCATTTTTTATTTATGTTTCTGCTTGTTTGCATTCTATTACTTCCATTTTTTTTTTTACTTTTCGTGTACTTTTTGTATGTTTTGTTCTTTTATTTGTGTTTTGGTCCTGTTGTAATGATGAAGTTTAAGGTGCGATTACACTTTCCATGCGATTTGTTTTATTTCTTTCTTTATTTTTTTCTATTATAGTGTGCTCTGTAGTGTGCTTGCTATAACATTTCAAGCAGAAAAATTGGTAAAAACAAGAATATATCTTTCTATGCAGTGGTTCTTAAATTTAAGACAATTAAACACAGAAAGAATTTCTTTGACGAGTTTTATTCACAATGTGAATGAAAAATTTATTAAACTTCATGAAAATACTTCATAGCATTAATGAAAGTTTTCATAAGTCTAGTGAATTTCTTAATAAATAATATGAAATTTTCATTAAATTTGATGAACAACTGCATTAATTTAATAAAAGTTTTAATGGACGAATTGCCAATTCGTAGATCTAATGGAAAAATTCATTTATATCATGCAGTGTATATTTGATGTTTGAAGGGCCGATTTTTGTAAGCCCAGCTAATTCTGTTGTTCCAAAGAACAAGGCGAAATTTCGCAATTTCTTTTATTTACCACCCATCACCCAGAAATGAGATTCAATAGTGCCTACCGTCTTTGTTTTCAATCAAATGTTTCGGTTGCTGCGACTTAATTTTTCAGTTGTAGTAGCAATTATTTGATTAAAAAAACAGAAATTCTGACACAGCAATTGAATATGGATTGCCTTAACAGAAATTCGGTCACAACTACCAAAACATTCGGTAGCTACATACGAACCATTCACATGTGGTTTAGAATTAGGTGTTGTCAAAAAAATACTCCACAAAAAGTGAGTAAGGAGTAAGGAAATCAAAGATTTTTTACATACTTCAAATGAATTATTTTTTTTTTATCAAGTCAGCTTTGAAAATATACTTAAATTGTGTGTAAAAAGTATCAATTAAAACGATTAGTTACTTCGGCCAAAAACGGATTATCAAGAAAAACTAAGAGATAAAATAATTGAAATTTATAAAGAAAAACATAATCGTTCTCTTATAGCAATTGCTAAATAATTAAAAGTTTCTTGATATGCGCTATCTACACTAAGAAAACATACTCGGAAGTAGCAGCCGTAATTGTAGCCTATTGAATGATTCGGTTGTAGCTATCGAATTTTTTGGTAGGAATCACCGAATTTCTGTTGAGGCAATCGAAATTATGTTTTCGTGACAAAAAGTCAGTTATTATAATCGAATGATTGCTGTCTCAATCGAAAAATTCGGTAGCAACAACTGAAACATTCGATTGCTACTACCGAGTCTGCTTTCTGAGTGTAGCGTTGTAAAACAATATAATAAAATTCGTATTTATAAGAGAAGTCGTCGAACCGATATTAAAATGGGTATTTCTGATCCAAAGAAGGCTGAGAAAATAAATGGTATTTTGAAGAAAATGCTAGCTTTTCAATCAGAAAATAAGCTATAAATGCGAACTGTTCAGAGAATTTGGTTTTCAGAGAAGTGAATGATTAAATACATATAAAGTACAAAAAGAGCCGAGTCGGAATTAGAGGAAAAATGAGGAAGCCAAAAAACTATCCAGAAAACTGTTTTGCAATTTTGTAACAAAATATGGTTGTTTAATAAATTAGTGTTGCCACCAGTAAAACAAAAAATTATACGCTGTGGGGCAAAAATTATCCAAAACCCAGAGACCGAAAATAACAGTTATCCCGAAAACTTTAACTCAAAAACTCTCTATGTTAGAGTCAACGGATACACATACTATTATGTACCAAACGATTCGTATTGAAGTGCTCTTTCAGAATCTATTGTGATCTTAAGGAAACGATCTCAACTCCACAGTTAAGAGTTATTTTTCAACGAAAAAATAAAAGACCGGATGAAACTCTTAAGAAGAGAGTTTTATTTCGCCTTCATTAAATAAAACTCTTTTGAAGAGTTTTATTTTTTCCTTCTGAAATAAAACTCTTTGAGGAGTTTTATTTTTCACGTCAGAAAATAAAGTTCATTTGAGGAGTTTTATTTTGAAACTCATTTATGGAGTTTTATTTTTCCGTCTAAAATAAAACTCATGTTGTTTACTTTCTTCTTTTTTACCAATTTAAGAGCAGAGAATGCTCTTTCCACGCTTACCTGGGTTGCAGGTACACACTGTATAGTTTTTGCCAATGTATACAAGTACGGATAGTGTATTCTTTTAGCCTCCCAGAAATCAAAAAAAGGTTTATCAATCTATAAGGGCCTTAGAGAAAAATTCTCGATTTCATAGAAAGCTTTTTTTCATCGTCATTATCACTTCCTTCGCTTTCTTGTTCCGTATCTACATATATAAGAAATAAAACAACAACCATTTAATAATAGGAATCAAACAATAACAAATTAAAAACCCACATGTTTTCATTTTAATGACGATTTTTTCAATTGCAATGCAATTGATTACAAACTGCCTTACAAATTGTAATGATCTTGCAAACGACAAGCTTTGAATGTTAATTTACATAAAATGAGTTTTATTCGCTGACGGAAAAAATAAAACTCCTCAAATGAGTTTTAAAATAAAACTCCTCAAATGAGTTTTATTTTATACGGAAAAAATAAAACTCCTCAAAAGAGTTTTATTGAATGAAGGAGAAATAAAACTCTCTTCTTAAGAGTTTCATCCGATCTTTTATTTTTACGTTGAAAAATAACTGTTTTTTATGTTTTTTTTTTTTTAAGCCACAAAATAACTGTTATAAAGGAACTTTTTTGATATCACTTATAACCGTTACGGTCCCTGCCAAAACCTTTTGAAAGTACACAAACAAATTTTAAACAAATATTTTTATATAATTTTTTATATAGAGCAATTCCATATGAAAGCGATCACCTTTTGGACGACCCCTCTTCGATTTTAAAATAAATAGTCTCAATCGATTGCCCAGCAAAAAATAATGTACCTACATATTTTTTTTTTTTTTTATAGTGACTGTTTTAGTGGTGGTGTGCACCACTGTCATGTGACAAAATTGAAGAATTCTTCATAAGGGACCTCATTGAAAGTTGTTTTAAAAAAAAACTACTAAAGCGATCGCAACGAGTGATAGCTCGTTGGAAAGGTATTGAATCAGGCTTTAATTGAAAAATAAAATTTTCCTAATTTTTCTCAGAAATTTACCTTTTTCCCATGAAAATTAAATTTTCCCATGAAAATTAAATTTTCCGATTTCCACAGAAGCTCCTAAATTTTCCGGCTAATTTTATTTTTTTTGGATTCCTCATAATTTTTGCTTTAAGAATCAGCAATAAAAAAATCGGCCCCGACTCCTTGTTTGGACAGGAGAAGAGCATTTAAGAGACCACCTTGTTCTCATTGTTTTTATATTTTTTATAATTGAATTATTTTTAAAACAACTTTCAATGAGGTCCCTTATGAAGAATTCTTCAATTTTGTCACATGACAGTCGTGCACACCACCACTAAACCAGTCACTATAAAAAAAAAAAAATATGTAGGTACATTATTTTTTGCTGGGCAATCGATTGAGACTATTTATTTTAAAATCGGAGAGGGGTCGTCCAAAAATTTGCCAATTTTGATCGTTTTTATATGGAATTGCTCTATAAACACATTTTGAACTTAACAAATATAGAGTATGGCCTCGAACTTGAATAATTTTCATATTCACTGCACAATTAAAAGTCGAATAAACAAAATCTTTATTTTTAATAAAAATTATATCAAACTTGTAAAAAGACAAAGTACTGTCCTGTTTACTCCCCCTTTACATCTTGTTTTTAAACAAGGCAACACAAGTGTGAACATAAATAGGAGAATAACAACAAAAAGCGTGTATTGTATATCTACCAAAGCACAGTGGGATAAATCACCAAATTTGTGGAAATAATTCGGCCATTTGTTAACTTGTGGTCCGATTGCAACGAAATTTGGAACATGCATAAAAGACATAATGGAGTTTAAGTTTTGATCTTGAACATTCCAGACCCTTTGGGGGAGGCAAAATGGCTGCCCAAAGTTGGGTACTTTTTTCATAAAAAATTTTCAGTGTTTGCCATTTTTTTGTTTCTCATCCGATTTTCAAAAAATTAACATATTAGTAATCTTCTTGTAAAGATGAACAAAAAACATGCTCACATGTGTGGGTTACCTCCAATAGTTTCCGAGATATTCCGATTTGAAAATGTGAAATTCCAAATTTTGTCCGACTCAGGTCCAAACTTTTTCGAATATCGGGAGAAAATTGGGACCAATTTTCGTTTTAGAACAACGGTTATTTAGCCAATAAAATTCTTGATTGAATAAAAAAAAATTAGTTCAATATCTTGTTTCAGTCAAAAATTACATTAGTTTAAAATAGAAATTAAAAAAAAAGTAAATTTTGGCGATATTTTCCCCAAAAAGCACCAAACTTCTTATCGCTCCAGACAAATATTTTTCTTCTGAACACATAAAGTATGTATACTTTTCTGGAAGGTCTTTCTATATAAATGCGAGGTGTGGTAAAAAAATTTTGATTTTCCCCCCATCCGCTTCCAAAGTTGCCATATTTTGAGGTAAATATCAACTTTGACTCACAGTTAAAATGTGTGCACGCCTCCAATTGGGTAGTGGAAACCGGTTTTAGATACTCCAACAGATACCTAATGTAGTGTGTGAGTCATTTCCAATCCCCGCTTTAAATGACGACATGGCAGCAAAAAACGAAAAAAATCCCATTTTTGGAAATTTTTTTTTTATTTGCATAAATTGTGGGATTGTTTTCAGAAAATCATAAATTCTGACATTTGTTTCGATTTGTTGACCTTAAAGTCTAGTTAAATCCAAAAAATCATTGGATTATGTCTATTAATAAATATTTTATTGAATAGTGAAAATTTTCATTTAGGCAGAAACTGAAATTTTTACTTTCATATTTGGATTACCCAAGTTTTTGTTTTACCAAGATGGCTAGATTCAACCTTTTTTAAAAAAATCGCAATCTACAGGTAATTTTATTTTCAACGATACCAAACACTGGTATGTTATGTTCATAACTCCTAAACAGAAAATCTTCAAAAGTTAGCCCTTATTCATATATTTCTTCTAATGTGTCCTCGTATTCACATCTTACATAATTGGGTCAGGTAAAAAGGGTTTTATGATGTTCTTCATTAATGATATTAAAGGTTTTGTGGGCCCACCCAAAGATACGTGTTTTATGATTGCTATTTTAAATATACCCTCTCTTTTTATATTTTATGGGCCTTAGTATTTGAAGACCCAGTTACCTGGGTTATGATAGCTAATATTTGTACCTAATATTTGTATATAATTATGAATAGGTTTAGTTTTAAGTTCATAAAAAACTCCTCAATCATGGTAATAACAGTAAATCATGAAGCATTATGCTTAACTTTGTGGGACAACTCAAAAATACAGAGATGAAAAGGTTAACGTTGTAGTTGCTTCAATTGAATCTTCACATCACACTAAATTGGACACTGCAGAAATATCTAAAATTGACAATTTTATTAAATTATTTGATAAAAAAATGCAGTCCGTTTCCGGCTCTATTCTGAAATTTAAAACAAAATATTATAAGTGGATGAATAATAGCCTGGAAATACATTTTTCTGCTGTTGGTGCACCCTGTAAGCCTTATAATGATTTGTGTGCAAAATCTAAAAAAAAGAACATCGATTACTCTTTCTACGCATTCAAATACAGAAGTTTCTGACACGTTTAAGGAAATGTTAAAGAAATTACAGTTTTCAAATGTTTCCAAAGAAAGGATTATTAATAAAAAAGTATTGGGTTTTGGCATATGCCCCCATTCGGTTAATGGAACACTTCTTACACATAGCATATGATTTAAAGTAAAAGCGTAGCAGGAAATGAATCAAAATCAGTAAGAAACAACGAAGAAATGTCAAAAATGAGGGCAGATGAAAAAAGGAGGATACAAGAAGACTTTAAAAGGCAGACAGGCTTAAACATAGATAAACCACTTGCTAGTTGTGGAAGTACAAACGATGGCAATACAGCAAGAAGGTTTTTTAGAGATTTTGAAATTAATTCAATAATAACAGGAATTGACAAGGAGTTGCTGCGAAAGATCAACATCATGTTAATGGCAATTAATAGAAACATAAACTAAATTCCTCAAAATTTGGAGTATATACCGACGAAATAACAAAACTTCTATTATCATTATATCCCTGGAAAGAAATGACACCCACAGTTCATAAGGTATTGTGCCATGGAAAAATCATCATTGAATCAAACATTCTTCCTCTAGGTGAACTAACAGAAGAAGCTCAGGAAGCAAGGAATCGAGATTTCAAACATGCCCAATTGTTCAGTTCCAGAAAATGTTCAAGGCAATCACAGAACGAAGATATTTCAATAACTTATTACTGTCTTCCGATCCCGTCCTGTCGTCAATAAGAAAACGATGGATTTCTTATAACACATTGGCATCTGTAAATAATGAAGAATTAAAAGATTTGCTTTATCTGTTAGATATAAATAATGATGTGTCCGATTATTTTGTATTAAATAAAGAAACAACCTAATTTGTTTGTCTTTTTTTTCATTAATGAAGAACATCATAAAACCCTTTTTACCTGACCCAATTATATAAGATGTGAATACGAGGACACATTAGAAGAAATATATGAATAAATGCTAACATTTGACGATTTTCTGTTTAGAAGTTATGAACATAACATACCAGTGTTTGGTATCGTTGAAATAAAAATTGCCTGTAGATTGCGATTTTTTTTAAAAAAGGTTGAATTTAGCCATCTTGCTAAAACAAAAACTTGGGTAATCCAAATATGAAGGTAAAAATTTCAGTTTTTGCTTAAATGAAAATTTTCACTATTCAATAAAATATTTATTAATAGACATAATCCAATGATTTTTTGGATTTAACTAGACTTTAAGGTCAGCAAATCGAAAAAAAAATCCGAGAAATTATGATTTTCTGTAAACAATCCCACAATTTATACAAATTAAAAAAAAATTTCCAAAAATGGAATTTTTTTCGTTATTTGCTGCCATTTCGTCATTTAAAGCGAGGATTGGAAATGGCTTACCCACTACATTAGGTATCTGTTGGAGTATATAAAACCGGTTTCCACTACCCAATTGGAGGCGTGCACAAACTTTGACTGTGAGTTAAATTTGATATTTACCTCAAAAATATGGCAACTTTGGAAGCGGATGGGGGGAAAAGTATTTACAAATCAAAATTTTTTTTACCACAACTCGCATTTACATAAAAAGACCTTAAAGAAAAGTATACATACTTTATATGTTCAGAAGAAAAATATTTGTCTGGAGCGATAAGAAGTTTGGTGCTTTTTGGGGGAAAATATCGCCAAAATTTACTTTTTTTTTTTAATTTCTACTTTAAACTAATGTAATTTTTGACTGAAACAAGATATTGAACTATTTTTTTTTTATTCAATCAAGAATTTTATTGGCTAAATAACCGTTATTTTAAAACGAAAATTGGTCCCAATTTTCTCCCGATATTCGAAAAACTTTGGACCTGAGTCGGACAAAATTTGTAATTTCACATTTTCAAAGCGGAATATCTCGGAAACTATTGGAGGTAACCCACGCATGTAAGCGCGTTTTTTGTTCACCTTTACAAGGAGATTACTAATATGTTAATTTTTTGAAAATCGGATGAGAAACAAAAAAATGGCAAACACTGAAAATATTTTATGAAAAAGTACCCAATTTTGGGCAGCCATTTTGCCGCCCCCAAAGGGTCTGGAAGGTTCAAATCAAAACTTAAACTCCATTTTATCTCTTTTATGCATGTTCCAAATTTCATTGCAATCGGACCACAAGTTAACAAATGGCCGAATTATTTCCACAAATTTTGTGATTATCCCACTGTTTAAAGGTGCACATAACGAACAAGTTTTCAATTTTTTTTTGAATAATGGTGATAATCTTTAACTTCGAGCTCATATATTAGTTCTCATTTAGTGGGAAAACTTGGTTACACTCATAATAATCCATGCATAAAAATACGAAATTATTGTCAAAACTACAAAAAATTTCGTACAATGTACATATTCTCGTTTATTTTACAAAAAATTTGGTTGTTTTGACATTTTTTCGTAATTTTACGCATGGATTATTATTAGTGTATGTGAATGTTTGATGTTTTGTATGGGATTGTCACTTCTTTCAAAATGTGTTCTCATGATGGGATCCTAGAAAATTTTCAAATTATATCTATCAACACATTCCTGAAAGTGGTCAATTAATAAATTTGAAATCAAAAACTCTATAGATTATTGGTTAGGCTAATATCCTAGTAAGGAAATATAGAGTATGGCCTCGAACTTGAATAATTTTCATTTTCATTGCCCAAGTAAAGGTCGAAAAAAACATAATTTTTAATAAAAATTGTATCAAAACTTTTTTTTGTATATCATATATTTTTAGTTGAATTCATATTTATTTTGCAAGAAAGAAAAGAAACATTTTACTCGTTCTTTACTACTCATTTAAATTATTTTAATTATCATATTAATGTTTGTTAATAAAGTAACATTTTTTGATGGTGAAATGAATGAAAATCGACAAAGCGATTGTTAATAAAATTACCTAAAAGTTGAGATAAATTTCGTTTATATCCGCCAAATTTTACATTTTTTAAAGCAGAAATACCAAAACAAACAAAAAATTTGAATTACGTTAATTTTGAGGATTTGGAATATAGTCAGCTTTTTTAAAAAGTTTTAAAATCAGTTCATTCGATTTTAAATATATACTGGTACTTGATTTTTAGGGAATGTATTAAAAATAATAAATATGCAATCTTTGAAGCTTTCTTTAAAAGTTATAATAAAAGTTATTTTAATTTCGATACAAACTGATTTAGACTCTCTGAAACATATTACGAATAGGTAGTTATTTAGCTTTATTCATTTTTTTTGTTCATTCTTGTTAACTTTGACTCAATACTTGTTAGCAGCATTTACATTTCAAATATTTCACTGTTGTTTGCAGTTGTGCTCCTGCTAACCATTTGTGCAAATGTAAGTTGGGGTTTTTTGTGGTATTTTTGCCCTTAAAAAAGGACACTTACACTGATATAAAAAGCTAAAGAATAGAATAACAAACTCTAACATTAAGGTGTCATTTTGTCAGAGTAAAGTACAAAGTGTAATCATCCGATATTCAACATCGGCACATTGGTCTTCAAACGAAGGTCTTAAAGTTGCTTCTCTTCCCTGCTTATTTAATACTTGTATTTTTATAAGCAGCATTAAAATCAGCAGGGCAAAAGAAGGAAAAAAGGTGTTTGTTAAGTTGACATAACAAAATTCCACTGATTTTTATTTGTCACTTTTTTTCATTTTTTCTTTGTATAAGAAATTTTATCGCTTCATTTGCGTTATCAGCGAACTAGAAGAATTTAATAGATTTTGTTTTTTATATTTATATATTTCTTGGCATATTTTTTTTTAGTACTTCTTAGTATTGTCTTGTATGGGAAACATTTTGATTTAGTTTGCATAATGCACTATGGAATAGGATTGCTAAAAATGTGAAAATATTTTTAATATTCCACTTCTAGAATACCGATATTTTTAGTCTTACAGCCGCCACAAGATAATTGTGCTAATCATTTTAAGTTAAACTTGCATCTCTTATATGGGAAATGTTAAAAACAATAATCACATAAGCCACATTTTCAACATTGCCCTTGAGATGTAAAATATTCGGTCTATTTGGAAACCCGATTTCCGAATAATTAGAAAAAAGTACAGTTTTCAGAAACCTGGTTTTAGTTGTTTATATTAAAAACCGGTTCGAATAACTGGTTTTTTCGTTTTCTTTAATATCGCATTGAATTGTTTATAACAGAAATTTTTTGTACAATTAATAAAAATTTTCCAAAAATTTAAATGTTGTTGTAAAATGTAGGTACTTCATTTTTAATAAGATATTTTCTTGCAACAAATAAAGAAATTTTAAAAATTGATTTGCCAGTGTTGCTCTATTGCAATTTTGAAAAATTGTCTAAAACACAAATATTTAAAATATATCTAAAAAATGTTATAAGTCCGATAAATCAAACTGTGTATTACAGTTTGATAGATATTTGATTTAGCAATAAATAAAAATTAATAAATAAAAATTATAATTTAAAAAAATATTAAACCGGGAAGTATATAAAAAGCGACAAAATTTGAATTTAAATTGCGAACAAGACAACGAAAACTTTTGTGAAATACGAGGGCGGATCAATAAGTCCGTGACTTTTTGAATGAAAAATTATTTTTCAACATAATCTGTTAGCTCTATAAACTTCCCAGCAAAACCACACATTACCAAATCATGGGTAAAGTAATGTATCGCCATGCATTCATGCATTACTTTACACGTTACTTCACTGATGAATTATACAGGCGATGAGCCTCAAAGTAACTCATTACCTTCTAGGGGGTAAAGTAATTGGTTACTTATATGGTTACATGGTGGGAAAAAGTAATGTGTATATAAAAAGATTTTCATAAAAAAAATGCATAACATTTTTTTTTACAGATATTTTTTTTAATTAAATAAATAACTTTTTTTTTTTATTAAACAAATAACATGGTCATGCTGGGATTCGAACCTGGGGTCTCTGGTATTTAACAATTAGTTAGGCGAGAGCTCTACCAACTGAGTTATCGATACATACAATATTTTATTGCTTAAAATGTAGATGAGTTGTTGTGCTTCGTGTTTTCGTTCGTGATATCAAAAATATACACCTTACCATTATGCTTACAAAAAATCACAAAGTAATGTGTCTATATATAGATTTTCAAAAATATATATTAATAATTACTTTACGTTTATAATTCATGCATTAAGTAATTGATGATCGGAAAGTCATTATGTTTTGAAGTAATGTAATATGTAATGAGGTCTCATTACAAGGTAATCCATGCGTGTTCAATTATCGGTAACTCATTACTTCTTGTCGGAAAATAATGATACAGGTAAGGAGTACACATTACAAGGCAATGCATTTGTTTATCGCACCCATTACCAAAGTTTTGCTGGGTTAGTCCAATGTTTCTCCAATTTCTGTAACCCTACCAAAAAATAGGGTTTTCGAGGTCCATAAAATAGGCATTTCTTGGCCATATGGGTTCGTTTTTTTTTTTTAATCCTCGTTAAATCGGTCCAATAAGTTGGCATAATATTCGCCGTGTATTGTTTTTCTCTTTTGAAGGTAATCGATGTGGATTATCCCGCGTGCATCCCAAAAAACTTTTGCTATTAACTTATTGGCCATGATTACGTTTATGGTCAATTGAGGGCAAACGCGGCACCCTTTTGCAGACAGCTTTCTTAAACCCAAATGATAATTTAAAATCGAAACCACACTGCCATATGAAATGCCTATGGCATCAACAATCTCACGCCTTTTACTCTTCGATCGGCCAACACCATATTGTGCATTTTTTCGACATTTTCGGGTGTATTGACCTCAATTGTCCGTCCAGAACGTTCAGCGTCATTTGTACTTGTGCGACCACAGCAAAATTCAGTAAACCACTGTTTTACCATTGAAATCGATAGTGCAGAGTCACCATAGTATTTATCAAGCTTTTCCTTGTTTTGATTGACGGTTTGTTTTCGCAAAAAATAATGTTTAATGAGCACTCGAAAATCTTTTTTTCCATTTTTAAAAAAATCCACGAATTTGTATGTTTTGAACAGCTGTTAAACGCAAAGTAAATGACGGAACTTGCTCAAAATTTGACAGTAGTCTATTAACAGGTGGTACTTGATGGGAGCAGTGTTGCATTTTCATCATAAAAAGTCACGGACTTATTGAGCCGCCCTCGGATACAATATTTCGGTTATTTTACGATATATTTTTTTTTTATTTTGATCTTTTTTTCGTATTTATATGCATGGATTATTACACACAGCAAAATAAAGTCCCAACCGAATTGAAAAGTGTATAAATTCAGTTAGTAAAACGATATTTACATTAGTTGAAACTAAAATTCAGATGAATTAACCGAACTTTGTTGTGAAAACTAGTGTTAAGTTGTGCCAACCGACTGAAATTCATAATAATGACCATTAGTCGTCGTAAGTTTATTTCAGTTGGCAAATAGCTAAGCTTTTCTCTGTGTGTGTTAGTGTAGTCTTAAGTGATCCAGTCAACAGAAATTAAAAATTTGGTATAATTTTAAAAATGAATTTGCACAACATGTAGAATAAGGGAATTTAAAAAATCTAATTAATTCGGGAATATCTCCACAACAGTCAAACCAATAGTATGATTTTTTCCTTTCGACGAACCTATTTAAAACAATCAAGGATATTATAAGATCAACATATTAAAAGGACATTTTTAAACATATTTGTTCCTGAAATATTACGACAAATAATTTAGTGGAATAGCACAGATAATGATCTTTCATCTGATATTCATATTAGCATAATTTAATGACTACAACTATACCTCGATTTACTCGACACTTTTTAACACAATTTTTTTATTTCTCATGTAAATCAAGTGATGTGTAAATTACTCGCTTTTTCATTAATGTTTTTTTTTTTGTAAACATAAAAAATTTAAAATTTGATACTATAACAAAAAAAATAATCTATGTCAAAAGGCTTCTTAAGATTAAAAGTTGCGGGTCAGCAGTAAATATGCAGTTTCTTCTTAACTATTCGAGTAGAAAAATATCAGGAAAATGTTTCGAATATTTCCTTTAAAAACTTATTTCAGTATCCAATAACAAAGGCATTGTTATTGTAACCTATTGCATAGAGAGAATTTCTTGGACGAGTTTTAGTGAAATTTTTTCGCTAAACTGATGGAGTTTATTCACAATGTGAGTGAAAAATTTCTTAAACTTTATTAAAAACCTTCATAGTTGTAATAAAACTATTTTGAATGAAACTTTTAAATAAGTCGTTTGAAACTTTTAATAAGTAACATGAATTTTTTTTATTAAATTCTACACGCAGAAAACAGTTTCAATTTTGACCAACGAATTTGTTGCCACTCGAATTCTGGCGACTACTATCTTCATATTAAATTATATTTTTAGTCGTAAAAGCAATATTTAGTTGTCTCATTCAATATTGTATAATGCAAAATAATATTACGTTCCCCAAAATTGCATCTAAATTAAAAAACCTTGTTGACTTTTCAGGATTTGAACCGCTACCTTTAGATTAGTAGTCCTACTGATTGCGCCACAATCACTTCTAATTTTCTTTGCCGTATTTGCTGTTTAAACATTTAAATATTTTATTTAAAATGTTTTACTTTTAAATTTTAAAAAATTAAAACCAAAAGTTTATTTTTCGACATTTTTTCATAAGCAAGATTATTCCAGTTCCAGTTCAAGCTCATTTCTTTTTTGTTAAACAAAAAACCGTGCAATATTTATTTATTAATTAAAGATGTTTTCTGTCCTCTAATGTAAATCAGACTTTATCTACTGTTCCATTTCGCGTCACCGAAAATCTTCAGAGAACCAATGTACAAACCAATTCTTCCAATTTTGTTTTTTACTTCTCATCGGGTAAATAAAACAATACGGGTAAAGCGTTGATCATTTTCCTTCAAAATTTAAGTTAAAATATTCTACCCCTTCTACATTGGTTCTCTGAAAATTTTCGTTGACGCGAAATGAAACATGTAAGGACCTGTTAGTAGATAAAGTCTGCTTTAAATTAGCGGTCAGAAAACTTTTTTTAATTAATAATTAAACATTGCACGTTTTTTTGTTTAACAAAAAACAAATGATCTTGAACTTGAATAATCGTGCTCACATCATTTTTTATAATTTAGCAAACTTTTTGTATTTGTCTTTTCCGAGATTTGAACAGGGAAACTGTGAGTAATTGGCTGCCGCTCTTACCAGTACACCACAAAAGCTTATAAATCCTGAGTACTAAATTTGAATTTAAATATTTTGTTGGGAAAACAAACAATCATTAGTTGCTTTAATCAATAATGCAATCCACAATACAGTTGGTTCGATTGTAACTCCAGCTGCATATTTAATTAGGAAACCCGTATTGGCAGTTTTGATTATCGCACATTTTGTTCATAAATAAATGGATTCTTCTACCGTGAAAAATTGCTAACCGACCTTAATTTGCAAACTTTGATTGAAAATAACAAAAATTGCTTAATAAAATTGTTTTTTTAACTCCTTTTCCATCTTTTGAATTTTTCAGTATTTTGCCTTTATTAATCGAATATAGTTAATTCCTAATAAAGTAACGTCGTATCAAATAAATTTTATTGGCTTTGACCGATTTTTTCTGGGTGTATAAAAACTGCATTAATTTAATGAAAAGATTCAATGGACCAATTCAATGGTTCCAGTGACATTTTTAGATCTAATGCAAAAATTCATCGATATCATGCAGAGAAGTCACTCCGTGAAGACCCAACACTTCAATACTTAAGTCATAAATGAATAAATGGATGGATATAAATCTAGTACACTGAAAAAGGAAAATTTCTGTGTTCAATATTATGAAAATATTTAAGAGCTTCAGTATTTTTGTTTTAAATTATGGTTTCTGAATTAAAATTAGTACAAACATTTTTGTGAATAATTTCTAATTTAGAGACATTGCATTTTATTACATGCGAATTGAAATAAAACTAAGTTAGCTAACACAGTGATACAAAATCGAAATTTCCGTATCGAAATGGAATGAAACCAAAAGCAAATGAAAGTTGACATTTTCCATAACAAAAGCCTCAAGGGTTTTTTTTTTAGTTTAGTGCGAGATTTTTTGTTATACGTTTTTGAAGTTGGTGATTTCGGTAGAAATAGCAAAATGTCATAGAACAAACGGTGTTGTCATAGCAAAAAACGGTGGTTTTTCTTTTTTTGAGGCTAAAAAATCAAATTTTGCTGTTGGCTTCATTAAAAAACATATTTCTAATGATATAACGAAGTACATTTTTTTATTCTCAGTACGTTACTATTACAAAATTTTTATTTTTATGGGAAAAAATTGTGTTTTTTATGGGAAAAAAACAATTTATAATAAACAATTTATAATAAATTTGGAATGAGTTTAAATCATAGAAAAGAGTACGCTGTGAAATAAGTTTAAATGAGAAGCAAATTGAAATATTTTGGTATTTAAATCAAAATAAAATCGTTTTTGTTTTAAAATCATCACTACAACCAATCGACTTCTGTTGTTTCCAACTCGCCTCTACAGCAAGGCAACAAGATTATAATGAATTATTTACTTCAATGAATAAATACTTAATAAATTAAAAAAAAGTCTTAAGGTACGTTCACATTAATCAAATATTTGAACAAAATATTTGTTTACATATTTGCTTCCAATTGTGTCAAATAAAAATTTTTTTTTTGTTCAAACTATGATCAAATATTTGATGGTTTTTGTTTGTTCAAACAGCTCTCAAATAGTGTCAAATAAAATAAACGAAAAAACATTTGTATTTTTATTTAATTGAAAAACTAACTGTTTTTTAAAAAAATTATCACTCGGGATCTCTCTCGGACCTGGCCTATTTATGTTATAAGGGTATATTAATACTCCTTTGGAGCAAAAATTTTGTCCGTTTTCTTCCATCTCGCTTAGTTTTGGAGATACTGGAAATATTAATATATCGGCATTTTGTAAAATGGCTTGTATTTCGAAAAATAAGCATGATATCGCAAAACGGACAAAATTTTTGCAAACCTACATAAACAGCACTATACCGACAACACAAATGTGTACAGTGTTCCGATTCCAATCATTCCCCGTTTCATTCTGTTATCGGAGTGTTTAAATTTTTATTTTCACGTACAACAACACAATTATGTACAGTGCTCCGATTACAATCGTTCCCCGTTTCATTCCATATCGTTCCATTTTGGACCAATGTTCCAATCCATTATCTGAGTGATTAAATTTTTATTTTCACGTACTTTTTTGTGTGAAAAAATAATTGTTTTTTCATAAAAAATTAATCTTTCTTAATATTTCCCAAACCTAGGATATTTGCATTCAGTCAATTCCAATTTTCTTCCTTTAATTAATTCATTACTAATGGTAATGCAATTTGAAATCATTACCATTAGTCAATGAAATCAAATCATTAATTAAACAAATGGTAATGAAAATAATTTCATTACAATTGATATCAATGAAATTGTAATGAAATCATCAATTAATTAGTCCATTCAATTAATTAGTCTCATGTATGGTATGGAAATTGTAGCTTAACGAATGCCATAGCAATTGACCCGAACATTTTTAATTGTGAATTGGTTTTGTTTTAAATTTTAATTTAATTTGACTTAAAACTACATATTTTTCCATTTAACAATATTTTATTAAACAAAAGTTCGCAAAATATTGTATTATCAAATTTTGCTTTTTAATATCTATTTACATTTCAGTTTTCTTATAAAGCATTTTATTAATAAATTTATTAAAAAAATTATAATTGAAGATTTTACCACCTGTTATTTGACATTGTTTGGTCTTACATTTTTTTGGTAAGATCAAATAAAAATTTACTCAAATTAAAAGAAAATATTTGATAGCTAGTGTTCACACATGGTTAAGTTTGTTAAATATTTATTTGAATGCAAAGAATTTTATTTGACCAAAATCAGCTGATTTGCTGTTTGACACACAAAAATATTTTGTGTTCAGATTACGCAAACAAATATTTCATGTTTTTTGTCAATTATTTTACTAATCTGATAATGCAAATTTTTATATTGGTTTAATTTAGCTTATTTTGGCTAATTTTTCAAATAATTTATTTTGCCATAAACAAAATGAATTTAACCATTTTTTTTCTTCCCAGTTTATGATTATGATGAGGTCCACCGCAGCGTATGAGTGTTATGTGTAATACTAACGAAATTAAATATAAAGTATACGCTACCTATAATGAATATCAAAACGGGTGGTTAACTGCTAAAAGAGAAATTATTGAATGGAATTCGATTAAAACAATAAAATTTCTTCAGTAGAGCGAGCGCTGTTTCTTTTGAAATTACCAACAATCGATTAATAAAGCAAACATTTTGTTCTCGAAATGAATAAAAGATGAAATGAAAAAAAATGCAAAATAATTTCTACAGAAAAGGATTTGGTCTTTAAAATGACACAAAATTTTCAATTTTGTGTTGACGGGTTAAAAGTAATGATAAATAAAATCTAGTATATTTCTTACACATTTTTTAACCTTTCGTCCTCTCACTGGGGACGAAACTTGCAACCCAAGAACAGTGTGAATTGCGTGCAATCAAAAATAGTTGTGAGGACTGAAGGGACGAAAACCCCCAACTTTGAGCAGAGACTAAACGCCAACTATAACGATTTTCTTAAAAAATAAACAAAATATATAAGCTCCGGATTAGAATAATAATACCAAGTTCAATGAAATTTTAAAGAAATTTATGTGAAAGGTGTGTCGAAAGTTTTTAAATCCTCCCACACACACAAAAAAAAAACAAACCCCATTTCAATCACGAAAATCACCGATTCTATAACTTTAATTGCTGAAATTCCGCCTACAACGAAAATTAGAAATTAGTATTGCTAGCTCTTTAATTGAATTATTTTTCAATTAAATAATAACTCATTTGATCAAAAATTATCAATATCGTATAACTTCCCAAAAACAAAAAAAAAAAAATGTTTGTTGCCATACAACGTTTTTTTTTTTTTTAAGTGTTGTTGCCATACCAAATGCTTTTTATATCTTGAATTTAATAACATTGAATTTTAACCATCATAAAATTCTCATTTAGTTAGCAGAGTTATTTATACTTATGTAACAAGTTCACACAGAAATTAGTTTTTTTTTTCTATTGAAAAGTATGGAGTATGGCAAATTGTTTTTTTTTTTTGGATTTTTTTGCTGCAAAATAAGCTTTCTTGTTTAAACCATGGGATTTTTTTTTTAAATAATTTTTAATTTTATTTTTAGCATTTTTTTGTTTAAAAAAATGGTTACATTTTTATTAAACAAAATTGACCTTCAAAAATTACATTATCAATTTTATGATAATGATTTAGAATGAATTAATATTCACATTTAAACAACTGAAATTAAATAATTTTCAATTTATAACGAGCTTTCAACCTCCGTATATTTACAAAAATAAAGCAAATCAAACATATTAGCTAGGTTAATACTAGTATTTCGATCTGGCTAAAGATCTGATCAGAACCCAAAGTTTTAGAAAAGTTAGAGCCTCCATAATAGGCAGAACTTTAACAAAAAACCTATTAATAATCAATTTTGCTCCATTCTTGTCAATTAACCTAATCAATTAACTTTATGAAGCAATAAACCGAATTAGGATTAATAAAATCTAATTTATATGTATACAAAAACATTCATAAAAAAACAACTACAATATATTTTGAGCTATAGTTTTAAAAAATGTCAAGTAAGTTCCAAAATTTGAGCAAATATTTAATTCATTCAATTAATTTTCAATTGACAGCTTTTAAAACTTTCAACAAATCGATTTAATTGAACAAAGTAGGGAAATATTTTTTTCTGTGTACTAGAGGTACACAGACATCTCACAACATCTCGTAACATCTCATTTTTGTCGTTTTGTTTATTTTAGTGAAAATTAGTGTTGTTGACCCATAGTGTAATGCAGTCAAGCAAAGTTTTTTGTTATATTTTAAACTTGTTAACTTCCAATAACTGTTTTCTTGTTTAAATGCTGCAATTTGCGAAGATGAAAAAGATTTTGTTATATTGTTCTAGTGTAATAAAATTGAAGTAGTTTATTTTTACTGCTAAATGCGTTCATAATTTAAACACCTTTGGACGAAGTTAAGTGTTTTTAAGAAAATTTACTTATTCTTTTACTTTATATGTCCATAAAGTTTTTTTTATATACATTTAGTTAAAAATACGAAACTATTTTACACCAATTTGTTCATAGAGTTTAATGACTACATTCAGTAACAATGGCTAAATATCTGCAGCAGCTAGAGCTGAGTTGAAGCTACTTTAGCAGTTAGTTAGCAACAGCAGTAAGTAGTAGAAAACAACATTTTATGACCTCCAACATATTAAACATGTTGTTGCTGTTTTGTATATACAATTCCTTTTTTAATATATTTTTTTGTTCTTCTTCTAGCAACCTGTAAACAAAACTCCTGCTGCTATTTTGGCAAATTTAACATGGACTTTCACCATAACAGAAGCTAGTGCTTACTTGCAATTTACCAACAACTTTTTAGTGTTTAAATGTTTTTTTTTTTAAATTTTTTGTTTCTAATTTAGCACTCTTTATAAAGTTCTTGCCACTATTAACAAAATCATCAACTAATAGTTTTTTCCTTTATTTTTGAGTACACTCATGGAAATAAACATATAAATGTAGCAGAAAAAACTAATAAAAAATAACTAAAAAGCCCTTGCAGAAAAAATTGCTAAATTAAGCAAATATTTTTGCTAAATATTAATAAAGTAAGATCAGCAAAAATAAATCTATTAACGTTACAAAAATTTTAGTTATATTCGATGTCAGTTTTAGTTAATTGAAAATAGCATTTTACTCTATAAAACTAGCAAAAACTTTTACTAAATATTTGTAGATTCAAAATAACAAAAATTGTTGCTATATTTACCTCAAATTTAGCAAAATGTAAATAACAGTTTATTTTGCTATAATCAACAGGGCATACTTTTAATCGCATTAAAAAACACTAAAAAAAAATAATTTAAAATTCCAGATTTTTTAATGACTTTTTTGTGTACTAATATTTAGTAAATGTTTTTGCTGATTTTATCAGATTATTTGTTACTTTAAGTTAACTAAAATTTATTTTCAAACATAACTGAATATTTGAAAACTCAACAGATTTATTTATGCTATTCTTATATTACTAATATTTAGTATAAAATCTGCTTATCTTAGCAGTTTTTCTGCAAGCTCATTTTTAACTAATTTTTAGTAACATTTTTTGCTATTTTTTTTTTTTCTGTGAGTGCAGCAAAACTTAACCCTTACATACCAAGATCCATTCAAAAGTGTACATCGAGCCCCCACATTTTAATGGTGTTTGCTATTTCAACATAAACTGTCAAGTTATTTACAAGTTACAAGACCCCCTTCTGAACATTTTATGTTTAGTTTTAACTGGAAGCTACAAAAAGAAAAAATAACAGCCTAGTTTGTATGAATTAACAAGCGAGCTTGTGTAAAATGTTCTTTTTAAATTTATAACCCAACAAGTAGCACAAAGTACTTAACTTTGCTACTTGCTACTAAAATAAAAGTACAATAGATATCCTAGCAGGAGTCTGTTCACACTGGAGGCTAAAATAAATGCGTGTAATTAAAGTGCTCATGCAATGAATGATATCTGACAAGGTAGGTATCCCGACCGGAACTTGCATATTTTAATCAACTTTGGATATGTTGTAAAGGAGCAAAAAAAAAGAGTAACGTATTTTTTTAACTGCCCAATCTCACGTTTAAGGGTTAAAAAGTAGTGTTCCAAATTATATTGTTTTTGTATAAAAACTTGTATTTAGTACGAAAACTTGATTGATTTGTACGCTGGGTTCAAGTACTCAAAAAACAATAATGTTAATACCCACATTGCCTATATGGTGGACCCAGAGGTGCCATATTTTTAAATTATTTGAAGTAGAGGCGAAAAAGGAATGTCAATATACACTTAGTATACTATATCCGTAAAGAGTACTACAAATGTAGTTAAAAATGAAGAAAGGACGACTTACATTTCAGTGAATTCAACTAACATTGTCATTTGTGTTTACTGTTCAAATAAAGAACCACACCCAGCAAAAAATAATTTTGATTTGGTAAGCAGTAACTTCTTTTCAGTGCTTCCAACGAAGCGCTTCGCCGTCATGCATGCAAGGCATTCTTTTGAAGCAGTAAAGAATGCATGAAAAGAAGCAGTGAAGAAGGCATGCAATGAAGCGGTAAAGAAGGCCTTCTATGAATCACTTCTGGACGGCATTATATTGTGCTTCCCTGAAGGCATCCTTTTTAAGCAGTAAAGAAGGCATGAAAAGAAGCAGTGAAGAAGGCATGCAATGAAGCAGTAAAGAAGGCCTTCTATGAAGCAATTCTGGAAGGCATTATATTGAGCTTCCCTGAAGGAAGAATCGCTTCTCGAAGGCCTTCCACAAGCGCCTCTTGGAAGCACTATTTTTTGCTGGGCAATTGCAGTTCAAATGTGCCACATATGCAGTAAAAAATAAACAAACATTTGTTTTATTTTTTTTTTTATAAAAAAAGCTACTGTATAAAATTAATGTAAAATCATAATACAGTAACTTGATGTGGTTTGTTTTTTTAACTACAGTTTTAGTCTAAACTGAAATTTCTTCCATAAATTACTGTTTTTTACTCAAAAATAAAGAAACTGTATTACAACTCAAACAACTACAAATATTTTGCAGCAGAAGTTCCCTGAGTGTAGGTGTTTTGAGCAGTATGGAATTGCCCAACATACCAATTATTTTAAAATAGTTTTTTGTTTGTAGCCACACTTCAAGTTGACAAATCGCAAATAGCCTAAAAAACATTTAATTTTGATGCTGAAATTTTGAGTGGTCCCTTTTTATAAAAAGTGCCATTAACACCTTGCATGCAAAAAACCAATTATGTGCAAATATTTTCGTTTTCATATTTTGTTTATTACTTAAATTTTCTGCAGTTCTTAACATAATGTCTACAGCATTGGAGGAAGTAATGTCTAAGATATTTCTAAAGACTTATATACTTATACTCATGTCTGTTTACTTTTGTCCAGATTTTAAATGGGCCATTCTTTTAATAGTTAATATATAAATATTGAGGAAAACAAATTTGTGTGGGTCATTTTTGACCTCTGGTCACCATAGGTTAACGCTACTCTTAACGCATAATATACGATAACCCAATTAGTGAAACAAATAGAACGCAAATGGTAAAAAAAAAATTAAGTAAACATTTTCCGAAAGTATTTATTGAAATGAGTACTAGAAATGAATCGCTCTATACATCTTTTGTTTTTTTTTTTCCACATTTTGTTCTAAATTGTGCTATAATATCAATAAAATTTACAATTATTGCAAATCTACGATTTTTGACTATTTACTAAATGTAAGGATATTATTCAGAGTAAGATTTTAATCTGGTGCAAGTGCCCTAGAAAGATAATACTTTGTTTCTAATTACAATGATCAAATAAAACTTATTTAAAAAAATATAACAGTTTCAATGAAAATAAAAATGAAAATTATTAAAAAAAAAAAAATATATAATAATTTTTATGTTTTAATAAAAATTATATCATTTTAAAATTTTTAAATTAAATGAAACTGATGAATCATTTAATTTAAAAATTTTAAAATGTTTTTTTGCTAAGCTATATTTTTTCAAAATAATTGAATTTTTACCGGCTCGTAGAACCTTGAAGATGAAGTGCGATCCGTCTTAACTTTCACACGTAATATATTATTGTCTATTTCCACCGATCCCTACTATCGTTGATGTTAAATCCCTAGTTTTTTTAATCGTCCTACTTTATTATTCATATCATACAAAAAAAAAAAATTAAAAAGATTTTACCTCAAAATGTCGAAAAGTTTTGAAGTTACCCAAATATATATGTTTTACTTTTAAATTTCAAGAAAATATAACCAAAAGTTTATTTTTCGATCTTTTATCATAAATTATGCTGTGAGCCAGATAATTCAAGTTCAAGATCATTTTTTTTTGTCGAAAAAAAAACCGTGCAATGTTTATTTATGAATTAAAAAGTCTCTTCATCCGCTAATTTAAAGCAGACTTTATCTACTGAAAAATATATTTATAAGATTTTTTTGCAAATATATTCCCATATTATAGAAATGTGCTAATTTTTAACTATTACTATTAATATTGGCATAAAAAAAACAGTGCAGTGTGAACAGGCTAATTTTCTTACCATGCAGTATTGCCTTATAATACCTAAGGTATTTGTTTTCTTCAAGTTTTTGTTAGTTTTTCATTTTTTATTTTTACCTTTTGTATAACAATTTTGTTTTTACTGCATAAAGGTTATTGCAGCAATTTCCACTAGAGCATACATATTAGGCTACATACTACAAAACGACTGTTTAACTGGGCAACTTCTTCAGCTCCTTCGTCGTTTTCTTAAACAAGCTGCTTAGTTTTACTCTAAACAATGTTTATTTTTATTGTTGTTTCATTTTTTGCAACTGTGCAACTATTGTGGTATTGGCTAATTTATATTAACAACAAATTGCCAAACTATTTAGCCACTTGTGTTTGGTGTTTTAGTCACGTTCTTTCCATGCATTTGGCCATAATTGTTGGGTTTTATTGGAGACAACAATACAATGTCCGTCAATTGTTTGTTGTTGGTAATGTTATTGTTGCTGTTGTTAACCTAACGATTATTTTAACAATTGTTGTTCTTTTATTTTGTTTGTGTTGCTACACTTATAGAATTTTCTGCGTTGTATTATTGCAATCCATAATTAATAGAATGAATTTTTTCATTAAAAAGTCTCCAAAGAAAGTTTAATTGAATTAATGAAACATTTTCATTAAATGAATTATAATAGAAAAAAATTTATGTTTTCTCTGTTTCATATTTATTTATTTAGATTTTTGTATTTACAGTACTTTTCGTTTACAGTCACATCGCATCCATTTAGCGATATAGTCCATTTTTACACTTTTACTGTCATCTAAAATCACATTGCATACAAAATATTTAGGATATAGTCCATTCACGATATAATCACATTTGGCTTATATGCCACTAAATTCTGGCTACTAAAAGTAAATTTATATGCAAATAATTTAAGTTATAGTCACAATACACAAAATTTCTAATATAATTGTGAAATCTTGAATTTTTTTCGGTTTAAAATTGTTTAAAAATTTAAGAGGCTAAAACGAAAATTGGAACAAGGAAACTGAGCTGAATCGTTTCAAACATCGTTTTTATATTCCAAATTTTCCACCTGTTATAATAATAAATAAATTGCATATAGTCACATTTTATGATGACTATATCACAATTTATTTATAGGCAACAAAATGGCATATAAAAAAACTAGCGATATAGTCACATTAGCGATATAGTCCACAACTTGTGTGCAACTAAGAGATGTGATTATAAGCGAAAAGTACTGTACTTACTTTTCTGTTTTTTTTGTACATCTTCCTGAAAGCGACTTGAACCCGAAAACCATGGTTGGTGCACCAACAAGTAAACAGTACCGCGTTACCGATTGACCTATATAACCAAAACAAATTGCTGTGCTTATTTAGACTTTTGTAGTAAAATATTTTTTTTCCAATAGTTAAATCGCATCGTGTTGAAATCTGAGGGAACTAAATGTTTGGTGTACAAAAACATGTATTTAAAAATTATTGCATATGTTATAAATCGATTGTTCGGCTTGAGGTCAGCCGAACAATAAATTTATAACATCAACATAAACATACTTTTCAAACATTATTGCTTATTTTACGGAGCAACCAACAACATTTTCTGAAAATTTCATTTTCTAAATGAATTTTTCATTAATTTAATGAAAATAATTCATTCAATCAATGAATCCAACTTAATGAAAAACATTTATTTATATCATTTCTATCAGTGTATTGCCCCTTTATAAAATCTCTTAATTGTTTTGTTTCTATTTATTAAACAAGGGAGGTATCCCGGCCCGAACTGGCAGATTTTTATTTTACTTTTTTTTTTACTTTGGATATGCTGTAAAGTAGCAAAAAAAAAGACTCGCATTTTTTTAGCTGCCCAGTCCAACATTTAAGGGTAAAAATGTAGGTTTAAAAATGCATTTGGTTTTGTATGAAAACTTGTCTTTAGTTTACGAAAACTAGATTTATTTGTATGCAGGGTTAAAGTACTCAAGCAAACAAAAAATTTCATACTCATACTGCCCATATTGCCTCCACTCATAATAATCCATGCTAAAATACAAAAAATTTGTCAAAAAAACAACGAAATTTTTTGTAAAATAAACAAATTTTCGTATATATATCGAAAGTTTTTGTTACTTTAATATTTTTTTTTTGTATTTTTACGCATGGATTTTTATCAGTGAATATAGTTTCCACATATTTTAATTATTTGACATATAGAGGAAAAAGGCTCTTCGTTAAAAGTCGCATAAAAGCCAAACGGTTTCGAATATCGTAAAAACCTCAGACACGCGCTCTATTAAAATAAATAGGCATTGGAATGCATTCTTTTTAGTTAATTTCAACTAAATTTCCATAATAAAATATCAGATTTAATGTTATTCAAAACACATTTTTTTGATTAACAAAAATACTTGAAACTCTTTGAGTATAATTTGAACATCAGTGCACTTCTAAAAAATCATGCTAAAAATAAGAAAAAAAAAAATGTCAAAACAACGAAATCTTCTGTAAAATGAAAAAATTTTCGTTTATTTTACAAAGTTTTTGGTTATTTTGACATTTTTTTTGTATTTTTACGCATGGGTTATTATCAGTGTGAATGTGTCTTCAAAAAACCTTTCATTTGATACCGTATTTCTGTATAGTTACTTTTACTAGAACGAATTAACCGAAAAAAAACTTAAAATGGGGTAATTTTTGACCCCACTTAGTAACACCTAAATATGAGATTGGGCAGCTAAAAAAAACATGAGACCCTTAAATGTTTTTTTCTCTACAACTTATGCGAATTTCCTCAAGATCTGCCGGCTCGGGTTGGGATACTCCCTTATAAGTGATAGAATATCTAATATTTTTTGTGTTTAGTTTTATTGTTCGATCAAATGTTTAGGATTATATTTTGGTTGAAATTTGCACGAATATTATTATTGTTTGTTAGCCATTATTTAGATTGACACAATTTAACGCTAATGTTCATATTTACACCTTTAAAGTAAATTGAAACTATAAGCTCACAGCTACAGTGGGTAGTATTTAAATAGAGGTAGAAATTTAAATTATTCTGCATAAGCCAAGGGTAAACAATTTTTGAAAATGTATGCGCTCTTTCTAAAATTTCTGACTCTGACACCCACTGATACTGAATTTAGATGCCTCTTATTTCTCAAGGTTTTATGACTTGAGAGTAACGATGAACAGACTATTGCAGACTATACTTAAAAACTAGGACATGCAAAGTTTGTACATAGACTCCTCGTCCATGGTGGAGGTAATTTTTGAAAACTCCAACAGGAGGGCCATTAAAAAAAACTAAATGCTCTGGAGCTAGACACTTTTAATTTGGTGTAGGCATCTGGTAAAACTGTGCTTTAGAAAATGTTTACTGGGCGGTACAAAAAGTGGAAGTATCCCCCATAACGTTCTGCAAAAACGATTTGGGTTGAAGCTCCACATATGCAATGACTTTAAAGTAGAATTCTGAAACTTGATATTATAAAACATTTACTTAAGAGGTTAAATAAATTTATTAATATACGAAATTCATTAAAACAATAATAGTGTTTTCTTCTTAGTATATTTCTGTATTTAAAACTAACGGTAACGAAGTTGAAGCTGGTATAATCGTATATGATTCATGTTATAAACCTAATTTCATATATGGAACAGTATTTAGCATTTATTTTAATACATGATATCATACATTTAAGTCTTCATATATGCTCATACGTGGAATCATGCATATTCATGTATTACCTACCATATCTTATCATTTTCATCTGTGATGTTAAAAGTTTAAAATATTAGTTGAGAACTTCTAACCCTTGTATTCATAAAATAAAAAAATAGCTTTTCCAACACATTTTAGTTAAACACACATTTTAGCCTTAAAACTGTATTCACATACAAATATTAGATTTTAGATAACACAGTACAACACATGATGTTGAGACTCAATTCTGAGAATTGCATGTGAAAGTAGCAACAAAAATAAGAACTTCTGCATCATTCGTTTTGTTGGCTGCAGTAATAATTTAATGGCCATATGAATTATTGGCTCAAGGCGGATTTTTAGCACTTTTTCTATATTTTAACACGTTTATATATCGGTATACCGTACGGAATATCTCTTTTGTGTCTGAAGCAAAGTTGTAGATATTGAATTGAAGAAAAAAAAAAAATGCGGAACAATCCTACTCGAAAAAAGTGCATCCGGTGCCTTAAAAAACAAAAAAATGCCAATTTTTCCTAATTCTCACCACTTTTGCTCAATACCAGGACTACAAATCCACAAATATACTGTTTTTTCTTTAAAAACTTTATTTTGCATGAAATAAAAATTCCGTTTTATCCGCCATTTTTCACCTTGTTTTTTTGCTCAATAACTGGACTACAAATACACAAATATGCTGCTTTTTTTTATAAACTTTATTTTGCATGAAGCTAAAAATTCCGATTCATATTACAGCTATTCTTGCATAGAAAATATGAGATTTTTATATGTTATCTATGCATAGAAACAAAATTTTGAACATTTTCGATTATACTTGAAAATGTTCAATGTTTGTATTGTTCCGCATTTTTTTTCTCCTATTCAATATCTACAACTTTGCTTCAGACACAAAACAGATATTCCGTACGGTATACCGAAATATGACAGTGTTAAAATATAGAAAAAGTGGTAAAAATCCGCCTTGAGCCAAACAACTCGTATGGTCATTAAATTATTACTGTAGCCAACTTGACAAAACTAATGATGCAGAAGTTTTTATTTTTGGGGCTACTTTGGTGTGCAATTCCCAGTATTGAGTTCCAGAATCATGTGTTGAAAAATGTTCTACTGTGTAAGTTTTTAAAATAGGTATTTTAAGGTTTAAAATGTGTTTTAACTAAAATGCATTTGAAATCTGAATTAATATTTTTTATGAATACGGTCGTAAGTATTTTGGTTATACTGGTGCTTACAACATTTTTGAGTTATTTTTATTCATAAATATTTAGATTTAAATTCCTTCTATGTAGAAATTCGTGCAATGCTAGAAATTCTGCAATTAACTAAATATTTGTCACTGCCGTTTTTCACCTTCTCTACTGCCATTTGCTTTTTTAGACACACCTACAAACACCATAAAGGTATTTGTGTTTATATGTGTGTGTGTGTCTATCTTATGGTAAATATTCGTGTAAATGCAAATTCCTCACGCGATTCACTCATCAAACACTTGGCGTATTTGCCTATTAACAAGAATCTTGTTTACCTCAACGATGCCAGTTGTTTTGGCAAATACTGAACATACAAAAGTTCTGTAAATACACAATCCAACATAGTTTATGGTATTCGTACATTTCATATACAAAGTAGTATTGTAGTTGGCCATTAAAGCATTTAATTACTAATTAGTTTATACCACCGCGTCTAAACGTTTTGCTTGATTTTTGTGCTTTTTATAATTTTGCTTGTAAGGCTAATGTGCGAATATAATAGCAAATGATAGGTTTTTATTTCAATTTGTGTATTTATATCTGCTGATTATGCGACATTTAGCGTTATTAAATGCTAATGAGAAATAGCATAGATTTTGTTGAATTTTTAATTCAATTTAAAAATTAGAAAAATGTTAAATCGGTATAAATGTTGGTGTTATTTTTAGCCCTTTGACGACAAATGGTTGATGTATGTCCCATTCTTACCTTTGGCTATTTTAGTAAAGCCTACAAGACAGTTTTAACAAAAGTTGTTGTAATCGACACTAGAGAGATGTAGCTTTGTAGTGATGCCTATAAATTGTAGCTTGATAGTCTAAAAGCCTTACAAAGTAATTTTTTTTTTGTTTTTTATGATTTTTTTTACGTTTTTCTTTTGAATTTTTTTAATGTTTTATTTTAAATTTATTTTATATTGGTTAATATTTTTGGATTAGCCATCATTTAACAAAAAAAATTTAATTAAAATTTAGACAAAATCTTAACCCATTCAGGATCGATAGTTCATTAATATTTTTGCGATAGTTCTACATTTATCCAATTAGGGGAGCAATCAAGCGTCAAAAGCAGCACATAATATACATAGTTTTAGTCAAGTCTCCACGAAGTTTCGTCAATAACGCTTTAGCGATTTAAGTTTGGTCTTCAAATGGTTAAAGATATTCAAATAAAAGAGTTTTAAAAATGAATAGATTTTATTGAGGTTAAGATCGATAATTTTACTTACTACTCTAAATTATTTCATGTCAGATTCGAATATAATCTCTCAAACAATGTGTTAGCTGGTGTGCCTAAAAACAACTCTTATTTATGAGGTCTTCCAAGCTGGAAGGTTGACTGAACTAGATCTGATTTTTTTGTGAGTTCGATACTCAATTTATCTAAAAAACGGACAAACTATATTTTTACTTTTAGAAAGCTCTCATGATTTGTATATACAGAGAGAATTTGAGTCTATAAAATTATATCTGAGTCCATATATATTTATATGTAACTCCATATGTATATAAACAACATTATATTTATTTATATATAAATATATCTAAAATGATATATAATTATATCTAAAGTTATATACAAATGTATCTGAACTCTGATAAAATTGTATAGACTCAAATTTTGGACATATATTTATGATCATATCTGGTCATATCTAAACCTTTTTACTAGGATAATGAAGTTTTCTTCACAAAGTGAATGAAAAATTTCTTACTAGGGCCATGAAGTTTTATTCACAAAGTCAAACAAAAAAATTCTTAGACTTTATGAAATAGCTTCATAGTTTTTATGAAACAATTTTTATTAAGACTTTTTCATTAGGCGTATGGAATTTTAATTAATTTAAACCCACGGTGATAAATGTTACCAAAGGTAGAACTTAAATTGTACTAGGGAAACACTATTTTAATTGCAAAGCAGTTGTTTTGCCAGTACCACCCGCAAAATTCTTTGCTAATATTGGTTTTACCAATATTACAACCAATTAAAATCATTTTTTTTAATGTTTTATTATATTTCGCGCATTTAAATATGACGTATAATACTAAGACCGAACGGTATTGCTGCTTTTTAAATGTGTTTTATTATAGATTTTTTTTCAAAATTAATATCATTTTAAAACCACCACATTTTTTGAATTGCCAAAGTTATGACAAGTGGTGGCAAGTTCATTCCAAACAACGGTTGGCCACTGTTATCAATTGGGTAACAGGACAATACTGTCAAGCTAGTTAATCCCACGTTCTGCCAACGCTTAACCTACAGTTGCCGACGCTTTGCCAATACTATGACGATTGTACGTTTCTGCCTGGTTACATTTGCAGTGGTCTTTACCTATATAGTTTTCTAAGTGTATATTTTTAGGAAAATCGAAAAACATGTAGTCAGATAATATTATAATTTTTTAGTGTTCTTTCAAAGAAAGAATGATATTCGAAGTTTGTGTCTTAAGTCATTCGTTTTTCCAGTTTAAAAACTCCAGTCAAAAAAATCGGACAGTCGACAGTCTCCGATTTGAATGAAATTCACCATAACGGTAATACTCGAAAAGAAATCGACGAAACATTAATTTCAGAAATCGGGTAATTTCGGTTTCCGAAATATGATGTCAAAACCAATAAAAATTTTAGTAAAGTATAGTTACAAAATGGACTATAACTTCTAAACTATACAAGATACAAAATTTGTGTTGGCCTTATTTTGTTGGTTAAAATATATTCTCTTGGATATGGATTTTTCATGGAAGGGTCAAAGGCCATTTTTCGGCTTTTTAAGTCGAAATGTGCATTTTTTTAAATTCTTAAAAAAAAACATATGCTTATTATTAAAGTCTCCTCAACATTCTAGTGAAAAATACAGCGGGGTATCTTGATTAGTCTGTAAGTTATAGCCAAAAACATGGACATAAGCATGTTTTTTTTCTGTTTAATACATATGTTTTCTATGCATGCATAAATTTTCTCATGTATGTGTACCGTATGCATACCACGTCATTAATTCAACTCATAAAGACTAGCGCGATTCTCATACCTTTATCACGTTTTTGGCTATAACTCAAAGACCAATCGAGATACCACCCTGAATTCTTCACTCAAAAGTAAAATATAAAATATTTTTTGCCATTACGAAAATTTTAAGCTAAATAGTAGCAAATTTGTAAGTTTTTTTTATAAAATTAAGCTTATTATAGCTATTTCTCCCAATATAGGGGTTTTTTGCTTTTTTAGCAATCGAAATTTTGAGTTTTTTTAATTGAATGTTGAAATCTTATTATTACATGCTACTCGTATAGAGGGGACAGCAAATTGGTTTATTAAATTATTTTGATAAATCGTAAGAAAAACAATTTCGCTACTTTACCCCAGTTTAACTGACGAAGGTCTAAAGAACACATTATATGAAAATGTTGTTTATTGTAACGATTTTAATAAAGAATTATGGAATATAACGGTTTATTTTTTAAAGTTAAAGGCTTATTACGCAATTTTAAAGGCTTATATTAGCGTTTCTTGAACTATTTTAAAACATTGATTTTAGAGCTGTTTTTTATTTGAAAGGATATAACTATTTAGACTAAATGCAAGTTCTTATCATTGAATTATGCAATTTTGAGCTTTATTTCTTACAGCCTTTTTCAGCTTATTTTTTGATACACTCAGGGAACTTCTGCTTTAAAATAATGTAGTTGTTTGGGTTGTAATACAGTTTCTTTATTTTTAATGTAAATGTCAGTCAATTGTAGATCAAAATTAATTTTTACTAACGTTGTAGTTCATTTAAAAAAACCAACCACATCAAATGACTGTTTTATGATTTTACATTCATTTTTTACAGTTGTTATTTAAAAAAATAAAAAAAATAAATATTTGTTTATTTTTTACTACCATGTGGTTAATTTTTAATTTCTTTAAATGAAATTTCATTTGTTTTCAACTACATTTGCAGTGGTCTTTACCTATATACTATTCTAAGCAGACTTGGGCGACGTCAAATGTCTGGTATTGACAAAATTGAAAATTTCCCAAGAAAGCGTTTAAGCCCACAAGTGTGAGCGTAGGTCTGAAATTATTAATGATATAGAAAAATTTCACAAGAGAACGATTTTGACATGTAATTGACGTCACCCAAGTCTGATTCTAAGTGTACTTGCTTATTTTAGCTTATTTAGTAAATGTATGCTACTTTTTGACTTTTTCCTCTTAAAATAACGCTTTTTTGCTATTTTTACCAATCGGTGTATTGAAGTATTTTTTTTTTAGTTGAAAATAAATATTACATGTTTCTGGCTAAAAAAAATATTTTGATAAACTTCTTTTAACTTTGAAGCTTAGGAAAAACAAAGATGCAATATCTTTGTTTGACTAACAAAGTTCCAAAGAACAAATTTCACACAAATTTTATTTATAGTAACAATTGTAATGAAACCTTAAAAAATAACGGTTATTTTGTTAAATTGAACGGCTTATTTTTATAGTGAAAAAGCTTATTTTACTGTTTTTCGAGATTTTTTAAGGCGATTAAAACAAAATAGTTTTTGGGTTGCCCTATTTATGAGTTTAACTAATAATGATAAAAAAATTAAATTGGTTTTAGCTTTATGCCATATGTATGCCATCGATATATTTTTTGTTCAAAGAATGGGAATAATCAGGATATTCTGTCTTTTATTAATTGTGTTGTTGTCTTTTAGAAAGGGATAGAGGAAGTGAAAGAGTTGCAAATACTAGGTTGGTTGTCTAAAAAATAATGAAACCTCAATTCCGTTTCTTTACAGGGATATATTATTAACATAATCGTTATCAAAAGAAAGATCAATAGAGGTTGAAAGTGTTAGACCTATCACCGGTTAATACACCACACAGGGCTAGTCTTTGAACTAGTTCACTATACCATAGGTTTACTTCCATTAACCTTGCATATCATTGGCAAATACTTTGAAGAATTACCTTTTTTCAAATTCAATGTAGGGTATAGCAAAATATTCACAAAATATATGCAAGTTGTTGTGTGTTCTTATGATGTTATTTGCGGATTAATTAAAAATGAAAACAGCCATAATTTGCATTTAAATTGATTTGCACTTTCATGCATGCAGATATAAGCAAGCAAACTCCTTGACTCGCTTGATATGATGGAAGAAAAAAAAAATAAAGACCAAGCCCTTCTTTGAAATGAGTTTTGTAGTATTTGAGTATGAGTGCTTGTTGCCGGTTTTTTCATGGATCGTTGAATGGTTGGTTGATTGTATTTTGTTGGTTAATGGTTATAGATATCATATGCATCCTCCGCACATTTTCCTTTTATTTCAATATACGGCAATGTTTTTTTTTGTTTGCTTCTCTCAGGTGTATGTAAAACCATACTTATTCCTACAACGTCTGATTTTTGTGTTTTGTATCTTATTAAGGCTTAAGCATTTATTTCTCTCGAAAGATAATCATTAAATTGGATCTTGAAATCGCAGCTTGATTGTTTAATCGGCGACTAATCTGCATCGCTTATGTTTTGTCGCGTTGATTGCCATAGTATAAATTAAATTAAATTGTGCCTTAATACAATTTTCACAACCCGCGCAATTCAAGTCGTTGTTATGGTAGTTTTTTTTTTCTGTGGAGAGCTGTTTGTGGCTTTACTCCAATTGAAATTTTCAATTGTTTTTTTTTTTTGGGAACTTTTGAACTTGGCTGGCAGCTGTTGGTAGGTGTGCAGTTAAAAAGAATTATGGGTCCTGTGTCGTATGAGTCAACTTGGTCAAAAGGTGTTTAGACTATGTGTCGTCATCTCTTTAATCTTAATCGTCGTCATCATCATCATTACCATCAGTTTGCCTGTGAGTTTATTCCATTTCAATTCATTTACTTTATTGTTAAATTAAAATTTGCATATTTTTTTGGTTGTTGGTGGCATAATAAAAATAAACTGCATGAAAATATAGTTAAGACTTTAAATTAAGCAGATTTATCAACTTACTAAGGGAAAAATGTGTGATGTATTGAAAAATAAAACAAAACCCGACTAAAAAAAACTAATTTTCATCCGAAAAATGGCTCGATTAAGTTGTATCAAATTATATCTAACTGTGTTGTATTGTATTATTTTAGATAAAATTAGAAGTGATTTGATGCAGTTTTATCCGAATTTTGTCCTGACCCAATTATATCAAATTATACTTCATTTGTATACTAAAATCAATGCAAAAGTAACGAAAAAAATAAAAAAACGTTACAAATCCAATCCCGATTAAACAAGACGACCTCCGAGTGATCTGAAATATAAATTCGTTATAATAGAGTTTTTTTTTTATTTACTGGAGTAAAATTTCTTTCATAATTTTTTTATTATCCACATAATATTAAAAACTTTTATAATTTTTTTTTTTTAATTGTGAAATTATTTCATAGTTTTCGAAACATTTGATAAAGAATTTCAGCGTTTGTTGTAAATTTTAGGAATTATGTAATAAAAATTAAAAATTATATGATCCGAGGGTTCATTTTAATCAAGTTTGTTTTAACCGATGATACATTCACTTTGTTACTAATACGGAAGGACTTTCAAGTTAGTTCATAATCGAGGCTTCATCTTAACCAAATTCATCTCAAAGGTGTTTTACTATACGAGACTTCGAGAGAGAATTATCAAAAACACATACATAATATGTATGTGTGTGAAAATTACTTATTTTTTAAAAAATTAAAAATTTCGGAAAAAAGATTTAATACTTGAGTCATATAATTTTTGATTCGTTTTTTAATTAAAAAAAGCTCTTTTGATGAATTACTAACTCTTTTGATGAATTACTAACAAAAATTTTATTTTTCTAAATATATTGTTATCTTCCTTTTTGAGCTTGATTGCTAGCAGCAAATGAGCAACCCTGCTCTGCTTTACATAGGGTTACGGTTTTTTCGATAAATTTGGTTGAAAGAGTTTTAAACCGATAACAGTATTTAAGCAGTATTGCCCGCCAAACTTATTACCAATCGTTATCGTTTTAAATTTTTTTTGAATATATACAATAATACTTAATTATAAGATTTAATACTTAATTATAAGATTTTATTGACATGTATTGTGAATAAAAAACGTGCCTACATAGCAGTAATTTATATTTGAATTTTATCCGTTTACTTAGTTGGCATAGGTTAGCACTTTTCTCTCAAACCACTAGTTTAAGACTTATACTCCAAATAAAATTTGAACTAACTTTAGCCCATTTTTAGGAGATAATGACTTTCCTGTTTGCATCCGAGAGGAATAAATCTTGCAAGATAAATTATTTTTATCGCAAATATATAGGAAAATGAGGGAAGCGGTAATAATATAACTTTGCACATTACATATACTTTGTGGGTGAACCTTTATGGATCCCTATATGAACTTTTGTATCTGGCTATAGAAATAATTTTGTAATACACTTATCCAATAACACTTATCCACTTATCCACACTTATCCAATAACATAGTATGAATAAGTTGACAAACGTGCATTATACAAATTAACAAATATGCACAATATCGTTCTCCATGATTCATTCCTCACGTTCCCTTTTCCATGCAATTTAGTTTCTAATATTTGATGTCTCAATTCCACTCATTCCTCTTTTAGTCACTTATCGTTCTGATTTCGGAAAATCTTTCCTTCCATGGAATACTTAAAAAATGTTATCTTTTGTAATTTCTCTGAACAAACCTGTTGTTCGTTTTCATTTATCAGGAGATTTTTGTAAAAAAATGTTATTTATTATCAATTATTAGCTATTTTATACATAAAGGTCCAACTACATTTAGCGAAGTTGAATTAAAAGAAAATTACGTATTTTTATTGGTGAATTCAAGATACTCAGATTTTGCTTGCAAATATTCTATATAAATTGCAAGACACTTACAAGGAAGCTTTTTCTATGGGTTCCCTTTGAACTTAATAAATTCGGATAGGTGATAAATTAGAAAAAAATCCCAATCCATATGTTCAGGAAATTTAGACTTATTCAAAAACAGCGTTAAAAGACTGCCACTTATTTGAGTTATTTTAAATATTGGTGAAGAAATGATTTGCTATTTGTTCTCCTTTTTCATATATCCGACTTTTTTTAAGATCGGAGGGAACCCTTCGGGGCAATACTCCATGTCATGTAATAACAAAATCGTAAATTGTCCAACGAAGCGTTTAAGCTCACTATATGATTGTAGTCTCAAAGAACTAATGATAAAGAAAAAATATACAATTGGAAAATTTTAAAATATACCTGACAAAGTGAATTGATTTATATGTTGGACGATTTTAGATGTTTTTTTAAGCATTCTTGTGTGTTTACCCTTCATTTTTAACTTTTTTTCTCAATAATTACTAAATAATCTCGATGTAAAAAAAATAAAATTGGAAAATTTTGAGTCAAATTGGACCACATCAACTCATGATGCATATCGATCAATGTTTGAGCCTTAACTTTATTTCGAAAAATTAAAAAAAATAGTCTCTGTGTGCTGAACACGAGTCGCTTCAATGGATTTTGAGATATCGTAATATATATCGTAAAAAATACTGAAAACTATATTTCCAGATCCGTGCGTAGCAAACCAAATTAAAATAAAAAGATTGCACTGTAAGTAAAGTACCAACTTTTTAAATGACACACTAAAGAACACGTAAAGTTAAGTCTGGGTCGTAGTGGTATGTCCGTAGTGGTATCTATGTTTTAAAAGATTATGTCAAAAAAACAGAGAAACTCAAACTCAATTAAATGTTTAATAATATGTATTAAATGCTTAATTAAAAATTAATTTGGTTTAAACAAAATTTAAACAACAACATAGGAACAAATACAAAAATTCAAAAAAATCGTCAAAATTAAAAAGTCGATTAAAGTAAAAAATTCGTTTTTTTTTTTTAATTTTATTGATTTTTTTTCTCAATTTTAGAAATTTAGTATTATTTTTGAGATTTAAGAGATTTTTTGAATTTAGGACTTTATTTTAATTTTGGCAATTTTTTTAAACTTTTGCAAGTTTAAAGGATTTTTTTAAATTTGGCGATTTTTACAATTTCGGTGATTTTTTTTAGAACTTTGTAATTTCGGCGATTTTTTTTATAATTTAAGCAATTTTTTATCCAATTTTTGCCGATTTATTTAAAATTTTAATTGATGTTTTAATAGTATCTCTTAAAAATTTGTTTGAAAAAAAAAACCAATATTCAATTAAATTTTTAATAGATATGAATAAAACTATAATTGAAAATAATATCAATTAAATAATTACAAATTATTGAAACTCAATTTTAGTTTTTTCTGTATAGACATATTTAATTTTTAGTTTACATTGTCTCAAGCAATTTTTTGATTATATTTTAAGGCAAATACATCAAAGTCAAAATCTCTTAAGAAATGACTTTATTTTTTGCTTTTTTGTCGAAATCAACTCTAAAAATGATAGCCGATCATTTGCAGTCGATGTTTCCTAATTGCTTCGTTGAAATATGGAGGAGTAAGAGATGGATGGCTGGAAGTCTGGAGTGAATGAACGGAACTCTGAGTGAAATAAAATCACCAATTGATTTTATTACTCAATATAAATAAAAATATCCCAAATGAAATGAAAGAAATAGAAAACGAAAACGAATTAGGATTTTGGGATTATTTTTATTTACAGAATTATCTATGGAGTACGTCTTACCAGTTAGAAATTAGGACATTTTTAGGACTTTTGACGTTTAACTTTCGGACAAATATTAGAATGAGATAGATATATGTATCTATTATAAAAATTAGTAACGAGTTGAAAAAAAATATTTAAGGAATTTAGGGTTTCCAAATTGGATTTAATGTCAACTATGTTTATTTTGCATTAACACAAATGAAATTTGAAGATTCGAACCATATAAGTAATACTGAACTAATAGGCATTTCGTAGTTGATCCAAGTCATGAATCAATAACATTGTTACTTCCTAACGAATTGTATTAAGTATTTGAAATTGTCAAATCACATCGTGGCGAGGGGGCTCTAGCCCCATTGCCCCCCCACCATTCGACGTGCCTGGTTTCAGTGCTAATCTTCAAGAAATTCAAAGAAACGATATGCTTTGCCCAGAAACCGTAGTAATCAATAAGTAAAAAATGCGTTATGTCATATTTAGAGTCCTGTTTGTAAATGGTAAATTAATACGTTAAGAGAATGTCCAGCAGATGGCTTAAATAAATAGTAAGTTTGAAAGGTATACTGTTTTTCTAAACATTTTGTTTTATGAAAAACTATAATAAACTTATTTTAAAATAATTCCCATCAATTTCATCTCAAGTGCACTAGTAATACATCTATCAATTTTAATTAGTATTTATCAATATTTATTGGTTGTTGTCTTTACTTAAATGAAAGCAATAATTTGACATTAAAAATGTCTACTGGGAAAATTATGATCGTTATTGTGACACAAACTAAATTGACAAAAAAAAAAAACATCTAAAATACAGAAAGCATGAAACTTTAAATGTTTTTTTTTCTGCAATTTTTTTCATTCGTTTTTTTTTCAGCAATAAATAAGTGGTTTTTATTATTAAACTCATAGTTTGCTACTGTTGAAGTTATTGCTGCTATTTGTAGTTGTTAGTGCGCTTTGGTAGTCTTTTTTTTTTGTGCTCTAATGTTTTGTTGCTGATAAATGATAATGGTTATGAGCATAAATCTCTAGCCTAATTTCCTACTATTTTACGGGTTAAATATGTTCGTTCACCAGCGTTCAAGTTAATAACTACTTTACAGCCTGACTAAGAGAGAAGAGTTCTTTGTAGGCTAAATCAAGAGCAACAAACAAGCTCTTTGTGATGGCGATGATGAAGGTTTTGTTGAACGGTTTGAATAGTATGTCGCTTTTATTGTTGTTGTTATGTGCACGTTGCACATGTCAATCACGATTGTTGCTGATGTATTTTTATTGTTATTGCTTGAAAAGACTTTGAACACAAAAAAAAAAAACAGCAATATGAAACTATTTGCTACAATGGCTACTGTAAAAGAGCTTTAAAAGATTTTATTCCTGAAATAAGGATTTAAATTAAAATCTTTGTAAAGATAAATCCTAAATATAATATAAGTTTTAAACGACTTGTGTTGTTTTTGCTAGTTAAAGCGCTTGTATGCAAGCGATGAATATTGAAACAATGCAATATTGCTATAGTATAAAGTAATGAGTAACGACTGTCATGCAAATGCATATTAGCCCAAAGTCCATTTTGACCAAATACTTTTCCGAAGCATAGAATTTGCAACAATATGATATTGATTTTTTATTGCATATTTATTTATATTTTATTGTAAATGCATATTTTAGTGTGCTTTGCTTATATGTAAGCGCATATTTTTTTTTTTTGTAAATTTTATAATTTTTATTGTATACTTTTCGTTTAATTGCATAATTTTCCATTTTTTTCTTTTAAATTAAAATAATTAAATTCTGGGAAGTTCAAATACATTTCCTATTAAGCCAGAATATTTTAATAAATATTTACACGAGCGCTCAAAAATTAAATAATCCAAACAAATTTAAAAAAATTACAAAACAACAAATTCTTCTCTGTAATAACACTTTTAAAAGAAAAAAATTACCGAATTTTAAATGAATGTACTAGAAAGGGTCTTTCAAAAAATGGCCCGTGACATTTTTTTACAACAAAATATTTCTGCTTATGGAACGCAATGGAAAAAGTCTTGCCATCCATGTACTAGGAGATAGGGAAGACTAAAAACAGGATGGTGAAAAACAAAAATAGTAATCTATTAAGTTAAAAGTTGTGGTAAAAACAATAATTTTTATTTTTTATTTTTTGTATTGAAGGATATATGGGAGGTAGACGTTTTAATTTCTACGTCATATAAAATATGTAATATTAGCCGAAAGGATATATGAAAGGTTGACATATCATTGAATCGAATTGAATGAAATTCGGCATACACATTGACTGCTATATAATTGGCGCGGTTCCAAAGGGAGGGAAAGTTGGATCGTTCTTCCCCCCAAAATAATAGTTTTCAATACAAAAATGTAAAAAAGATTAAAAAATTAATTTAAAATACTCTAAGTTCCCTCCCCAAAATCTTTTCCTGAGTCCGCGCTTGTACTTTTGGATGCTTAAAAAAAATGTTTAAATTAGGTTCCACTATATATTGGGGGTGGTCGAGTCCTTGCTTGGAATTTAATTATAATCCAGAATACTTATGATCAACATTAAAACCAGTTCTTAGATTTTATGTAGCTTTTATTATCAAGGACATTTTGAAGCTAGCCGTATCCTTGCTTCGAAATCAACAAAATTTAACATACGCTACATAATTAAGAAACTTAACAATTTTCGTAGATTTCGAATAATATATGCAACTTATATTGTATTTTGCACTTTCAGGATATAATACAGCTACGCGTGCCCTTGCTGCAATTTTGACAAAAAAAAAGTTTTCTGTAGCAAATTTCACTTTCGTACGATAACTCCTACTATTTTTGTCTATTCGTTATATGAATTGAATATTCGTTATATGAATTGCTATTCGTTGACTATTCGTTATATGAATTGAATATTTTAAAAGTGGTTTTTGTAATTGTTATTAATTTTTGAATTTTAAACATAAATGTTTTGTTTTAATTTAATTTGACACCCCTGCTAGAAATCATAGATATCCCCATTATTCAAAAATAAAAATTTTTGTATGAAAGTAGTTTATCAAAAGGATTTCTTTATTCTAAAACTCGTAAGAAACACGCTAAAAAAAGTTTTACTCTAATCTGAACTGCACAAATTTTAATTTAATGTTCCATTTTTAAAACAAAATTCCTAAAATTTTGCAAATTTTCCTAAATTTCTTTTAATTTTAACAAATTTTAAACCGAACACACTAAAACTCTTTCTCAAATGTATCAAAGACTATATATTTAGGAAATGAATTAAAGAATTTCATAATATTTAAAAAAGTTTATCAACATTTTCATTATTTTATGGACAATAAAAAAGTTGTAAAGAACTTGTACTACAGTAAATGCGAATCAGGAATCCATAACTCGAAAACTTTTTTAATTATTTTTCTAATTTTTATTTTAGCAATTGTTTTTTAATTTCAGTGAATTTTTAAATTTTAGTAGTTTCTATTTTACAGATTTTTTTTTTTTCAATTCTGGCGATTTTTTTTCAATTTTGGAGTTCTTTTTATGAGTTTTGAAGATTTTTTTTAAATATTAGTGATTTTTTCCATTTAATAATTTTTCTTTATTTTTTTTTTTTATTACTTAATAATCATATAATTACAAATTATATACTATTACCCTAACCGAACACTAGCTACTATGGCCTTCGGCGCATTGTAGCGAAAACAGACCAGTGCCTCTGGTGGGAATCAAACCCACGCCCCCGCACTGATAAGCCAGCACGCTACCAACTAGTCATTGTGGGTTACAAAAACTGGAATTTGTTTGTGCTCAAAGTTCATTTTCAATTATACCGTTAATTAGTTTTTAAAATTTTAATTGAAAATAAGTTTAGAATCAAACAAAAAGTTGAATTGTTATTTTATTAGCAACAATTTTTCCTTTTTAGTTTTGTGGTTCTATGACAGCATTTAGTTATGACAACTTAAAAACCACTGTTTTTAATTTTTTATATTGTATTTATTTTTTCTGATATTCCCTCAAATATGAATTCACTCTTTTTATACTCTTTATTGTGTGAATTTTTCTGTTTCAATTAAATTTTCTTTATTTTGCAAAGTTATATTTTGTTTGTGATTTTTTTTTTTCGGGTGTGTAATTGTTGTAGTTTTGTTTTTTTAAATGTTTCTTAACCACATCATCACCATCATCGTAGTCGTCATTGTCCTCGTCCTCATCATCTTGAGTAACAGCAACAAACAAGCTGTAGCTGCTGATTATCTTGTGATTTATTTGATTTTTTACCAAATTTAGGGATTTGGCGCTGAAAAGTAACAAGCATTTCGCTGTTTCTGCATTTTCTTAGCCAACTCAACAATTGTTATTAATGTTGATGCTACTTGCATCAAGCTACACAGATGTTTATGATGTTTCTTTCATTGTACAACAGCAAAAAATTAAAAAAAATTTATTACATTTATATTAACAACAAATTACATAGCATTTTTAACAAAGCGTGTAATTAAAGTTTAAGCTACGTTAACATAATGAATGGTCCAGTAAGTATTTTAAATTATTAAACGTACTAGATAGCCATAAAAATGCAAAAAGAAATATAATTTTAGTTCCTTTTGATGTGTTTTTATGTTCTGGTTTTAAAAATATTTTGCAGTTCACCGATTAATATTTAGTGGAATAGTAATTTATTTTTAGAAATAATTTCTTTTAAAATGTTTTTCTTAATTTTGAAAATCGAACAGTTATTTTGCGTGTCAAAATTAGACTATCTAAAATACTAACCATTTTAGGCATACTTGGGAATATTTCATTACCATGAAAAATATATTACTATTAGTTAAAAGAATTACAAATTTAAAAAATTTTGAAAGAAAGATTTAAAATTATAATAAAAAATAGTGTTGAAAAACTTGTTTGGCTATTAAAATAAGTTGTGTGGTTAAAAAATCATTTTTGAGGGGAAAAGCTATATTTGTGGTGAACAAAAAGATTGAGGTGAAATAAAAAAATGTTGGCTGAATTTATACTATTACTCGCATCTGATCGTCTGTTGAACAAATATGGCATACTGTTTTAAACAACATATACATAACCTGACCAACCATACTGCTTTTTAAAAGCTGTTCCTACCTTTAATTTCTTTATAGCTTTTCCAACTGAAATGCCGTTTTTTTTCAGTAGTAGCAATTCCTAATCGGTTTTGAATGAACAATAAGTCAAGTGATTTAAAAACTTTTAATATTTTACAAACTTAGGAGTTTTTCGATTGAGATAAAGTTAACAAAACCAGGAATGGAATTTAAAAATTTTTGATTAGTAACGAATCGAAACCTACAATGCAAAATAAAAAATTTTTTTTCTTGATTTAAAAAAAAAAGTATTTTTATAAAAATACACTCAGGGAAGATCTGCTGTAAATATTTGTAGTTGTTTGAGTAGTATAACAGTATTTTATTTTTAAGTGAAAAGGCAGTAATTTGTAGATAATATTTCAGTTTTCACTACATTGTACACTCATAGAAATAAGCCTGTAAAAACAGAAAAAATAAGCTACTAAAAATTAGTTTAAAATGCGCTTGCAGAAAATAATTAGCACATTTTTTTTACTAAATATTAGTAAAATAAGAATATCAAAAATTAATCTGTTGAATTTACAAATACTTAGTTGTATTTGAGCTAAATTTTAGTTAATTGAAAGTAACAAAATAATCTGCTAAAGTCAACAAAAACATTTACTAAATATTAGTAGACAAAAAAATCATTAAAAAATGTAAAATTTTTAAAGTTTTTTTTTTTAATTCGAATAAAAGCCTGCCCTTATGAAATCAACTATTAACATTTTTTTGTAGCAACAATTTCTGTTTTGGTTTAAGCAAAATAAACTGTTATTTGCATTCTACTAAATATGAGTTAAATATAGGAAAAATTTTGTTAATATTACAGTTTCTGTTCTGCTGTTTTGGTCTACAAATATTTAGTAAAAGTTTTTAGCTAATTTTACACAGCCAAAAACTATTTTCAATTTACTAAAATTCTCTTGGAATATATTATAAATTTTGTAGAGTTGACGCTTTTATTTTTAAAGTTCTTATTTTATTGATATTTGGCAAAAAAATCTGCTAAAGTTAGCAGTTTTTTCTGCAAAATATTTTTTAACTTATTTTAGTAGCTTTTTCTGCTATTATCCAGAATTCTATACACAATTATTTTTTGGAAGAATTTTATCTAAGTCATTTCAACGATTGGATAAAGTGTATAATAATAGTTGACAAATATTTTCCATAAAAAATACCAAATTACTGAAATTAAACACAGAAATTAGTTTTAATAAAAATGATTTCTGAAGAAAATAAGGAACATTTTAAAATAACAAAAACGTTACACAATTTCCGGAGTAATACGCAAATTCTTATTATTTTTTTTTTTTTTATTAATTAATAATTATATAATTACAGATTACATACTATTACCCTAACCGAGCACTAGTTACTATGGACTTCGGTGCGTTGTAGTGAAAGCAGACCAGTGCCTCTGGTGGTAATCGAACCCACGACCCCCGCATTGACAAGCCAGCACGCTACCAACAAGCCTACCTAGGCGCATAAAAAAATTCTTATTAATTTGTCACATTCAGATTGTCTTCAACCTTTCTTTAGGTGATTTAAATTAAAAAACTTCAAATTGGATAAAATCCGTGTTTAAATACCAAATTTTTAAATATCCCGCTTTTTGCACCAACATCACATTTAATGGTAATGAAATAGTTTTCACTAAAAGAAACATTAAGGTAATATTCGCTAGTTTTTTTTTTTATTATTGAACTGAAATTAATACTTTAACATTTCGTAAAATTACACCTAGTTGATACTAACAAGTAATATTTTTCCAGCAAATAAGTTTAGCAAATCATTAGACACTAAGTCTTGAGTTTTTTTTGTCTTTAAACGTTTTGAATATATATCATTATTGATAAGAATGGAAGCTTCTTCTTTGCTGTGATGTTGCAGTCTACTTGCATGTTTGAATGCTGATTGTTGAATTACCTCGGATACTTTGTTTATTCCGAGATCTTTAAGCAAATCGTCGTTCCTTATATACCAGGGCGCATTCACCATATTTCTAGCAAATTTGAATATTTGAGCAATTTGAATTTGAACAGATTAAAAGTGAATACAGAGACTCATAATAGGAAATATATGAAAACGGAGCACACTCTATACTAAAACAGGATGAAACACTCTGTACTAATATGAACTAGGATGAAACTATCAAAAAATATTTCGAAAGGGTGACACGTTCTTTAAAATTTCCAATTTTATTCAAACCGACCGCATCTTAAGATTAGAAGTTCTATATTATTAAAATTATTGTTTACCCTTTTGTGCACTGGTAGGAAAGTTGTAAAACGACCTTAAAAATATGGAAAGAAAAATTCATCCAAACCGAAATTGATTAAAGAATTTTAATCCAAAATTTTATAACAAAATAAATATTATATTTTCGAAATCCAATCGAGAAGGATAACTGTTTTAAACAAAATTTAAGGTAATCTATCTGCAAAGATTTGAAAAGTTAAAATAATATAATCAAACATCGGTTTATACTTGTAAAATAAAACTCATATTCGGTTTAACAATGCTAAAAAGCAACCACAAATAATCACCTGTCGGAAACTTTATTTGCTTGTCCATCGTTCCGCATGTTTTGTAATAACGCTGAAATGCCTTAAGCCTTGAATAATTAGTTTTAAATACGTTTAACGAAAAGAAAACAAAAATTACAATGAATACAAGAAAACCAACAAAAAAAAATCACAAACAACAGCCACATTATTAACAAGCCGCACCATGATTTGTATCTTTCTTTTCCACCATTTACAAGGACATTATTAAATGCTCAAAAAGACAAAAGTTTTTTATAAAAGACCCACAAAAGCCATCCTTAAAATAAGCCACAAACAAAAGCATAAACAATCGCCAACAACAAAATCCCACCCTCTATTGCAAGCGAATAACGACAGCGACAACAACAACAATTACAAATTAAACAACTTTCAGTTCTGTGTGTGTGTGAGTGTTTTTGTTATGAAAACCGGAAACTAAACTTAACATAAACCGATTTCCGCTTTTTCATCAAACAAACGAAGAGTAGTTAGATAAATGTATATAAAATTCTAATTTGTGGCCAGCATTATACATTGGATTAAAGACATTTCCATTTTTTTTTGTTTTCAAAAAAAGTTAATAATCCAACCACAAATGTATTCACGAACAAATAAGCGGTTTTTTTTCCTTAATAATGAGATTTGTGGACATTTAACGAAATGACAACAACAATGATATTTTATATTAAAGTTTTTGAAACCTTAAAGCAAAGTTGTTAAATTACAAATCATAACCATTTTGTTTTTTTTTTTGTTTGTTTCTGTCATTGTCTAAAGGACTAAAGTTTTGATCTTATAAATTACAATATTTAACTAAAAGAGTCAAACGCATATGCTGAGTGATATTATAAAAATCTTTGTAAGGATGATGTTGTTTTGGAAATTGTTACGATTTGTATAATAATGATGATGATGTTATCGATATTTATAAAGGAAATAATATCGAAGATGGATGTAAGAAAAAAAATCACTAATAGAAATCTCTACACAGAGAGAATTTATTGGACGAGTTTTTATGAAATTTGTTCACTACACTAATGAAGTTTTATTCACAATGTGAATGAAAATTTTCTTAAACTTCATGGAAAAACTTCATAGTGTTAATGAAACTATTTTTAATGAAAATTTTTCTGTAGATCTATGAAGTTTTTAATAAATAATATGATATTTTGTATTCCATATTACGACAAACTCCATTAATTTAATGAAAAATTTCTATGTAGGAGTTCTAGTGACAACTCATAGATCTAATGCAAAAGTTCATTAACGTCATGCCGATAATTATGTCAGTGTATTAAAAGTGGGAAGCACTGATAAGTTTTTTTCTTGTTTTGAGTAGCAAATGTGCTAAAATTTATATTTTGTATAAGGGAATATTCACTAATGTAGACCTATACCTGGTATTTGGGATATATAAAAAAAAGTTACAAGCAAAGTATCTTAACTGATACACTCCCATTTTAATGAAAATCGGATATGATATAAATAAAAAAAATCTAAGATCGAACGGTTGTTTTTTAAATGCAGTATTGATGATTTAGGGGGGAAAAATTGGGGTCAAAAACTAACCCCTTTTTCGTTTTGGTATTTCTTTAATTGAATTTTTTTTGACAATGATTTTTTCTGTCTATTTTGACATAATCTTTTAAAATGGAGATACCACTAAGACTCAAAATTAAGTTTACTTGTGCCGTAAAAGTCGTTACTTTACTTACAGTGCAATCTTTTTATTTAAATTTGGTTTGCTACGCACGCATCTGGTAACATAGTTTTCAGTATTTTTTTTTTACGATATATATTACGATATCTCATATATTTTTTTAATTTTTTGAAACAAATTTAAGCCTCAAACATTGATCGATATGCATAATGTGTTAACGTGGTTCAATGTGACTCAAATTTTCTCAATTTTTTTTAGACTAAATGTAAACAAATTTCTATCGGCGCTAGTTGAAATGCGACATTTTAAAATCAAGCAGCTAAACCAGTCTTTGTGCTATAACAATTTTAAAAACAAATACGTTTTTCATATATTTTTGCTGCTTTATCCCCTATCCGAATTTTAGTAATTTTAAAGGGAACCTTTAAAGGGAAAATTTAAAGGAAAAGCTTCCTTGTAAGTGGCAGACGGTTATAAATCTTTAATTTCCCGAGTTAAAACGGACATAACTATATAAATATACAATTAATTTCGTAGAAAAAAATTAATATGATGTCATATATAGTTGCGTATAATTGTATATTGCATTTAGAATACGCTAAAACTAATCCAATTAATAATTACGTTATATTTATATACCTAGACATTGCAAAATAATATATATTTTTATATTACATCATATTTTAATTTATTTATATTACCCCATGCATAGTCACACTAGAAAATTCGTCAATCATATTTTGGATATAAATATGTTGTACAATAGTACAATTAATTGCATCATTTTGTGTATAATTGTATACACAAAATTTACCCGAATTTTTGTCATTTGAATTGATTTCTTTCTAGTTCTTAACCCTAAAAAAACAATTTGTAACATTATGAGTTCTTAATTTATCTAAGATTTTTTTCAATCTAAACTAAATTTAGTTTCAACGTTTTTTCCGTGTTTGTTAATCAATTCCACAAAATCTTCATTTTCATTATATTATTTTTTATTTTTGAATATAATAAAATATCCAAATGCTATGGAATTTGTTACAAATTTAGCTAAAGTCTAAAATTATTAATAGATATTTCGGATTTTCATGACGTTTTAAAATCAAAAACCGGTTACAACTATTGCTTATTTTGTATATATCAGTATCAGTTCAGATATAAATTTATACCTCTATATAAAATCGTATTAAATTGTATCGCGTCATTATTAGGATGTTATTTAATTATTATGCCCATTTCTCGGATAAAACTTTATTAAGACTCATATTAAATTTCGTATGATTATATAAAGCATCATATTAATTTTACTTTTTACTTTTTTTACATTTATCAAGTTTTAGCTAGCCTAGACGTATATTAGCACATAAACATATAAAGTAACGCAATTTTATTTTTCGCGGTTTTCAAAAAGTTTTCCGCATAATCCTTTTTTTATTTAATTAAACTTAAAATTAATATTTAGCTAAAAATTTAACGTAATTAGACAATAACGATGCATATCCAACTTAAAGTACACAAACGTTTTCAAATTTGACGTGTTTCGCGGATTGTGATCAAATAGATTAAAGCGTTGTTTCGCGATATAGACATCAAAATTCGCAAAATAATGAACACAATAAGTAAAAAATGAAAAAATGCATATAAGGAAATGCAATTTATGCGGGAGGTTTTTGTTGCAAAATGACCTGAGAAAGCGATTTCTATTATTAATACATGATTACCCATTACGTGTAGGTAAAAAGTTAGCAAACAAAAAAAAAAAAAAAAAAAAAAAGCTGTTACTCTAGTGTGCACAAAAAAAAATATATAATCAAAATAAAAAATCGAAAAGCCCCCCCCACCCCCCCCGAAACAAATTCCTAGCTACGTGCCTGCCTGAACATATATTTGTTTGCAATTAGACCACTTAAAAAACTTTTAGTTTCCAAACACACATTAATCTTTATTAAATTTAAATATTTTATAATGTATTTAATTTAACTAATACATAATTACTTTGACAAGCTGGTGACAACACAAAATCAAAGTTTATTTAATCTCTTTAAATAATAAATAGAAAACAGTTTTTTGTAAAAGCTCTGAATCTTATGGAGACTCTGGCTTTTCTAAAACTTCGGGTTCTGATGAGAACTTACGCCATATCGAAATACAGGCATCAGCCTAGTTAATGTATATAATTAGCTTTATTTTTGTAAATGTATAAATACATATTAGAGTGTCATTTAAGTATAAATGTTGTAAACATTGATACGGTACCCTCTCATTTTTTAATATTTGACTTGAATGTAGCTCATGTGTAGTTTAAGACCTCTACGACAACGCCTTCAATAAGCGACTAGGCCTTAAAGACCGAAACATGCTTTAACATGGGGCAAAACTTACTTGTTTTCAGTTTTTGCAAATTTTTTAAAGTATTTTAAATTTTATTAGTTTTAATCTCCAAGATGTTTTAATCAAGACCCTGGGGTGCAAATATCAATTTTTTCGCTTTTGTTGAAGAAAACATTTTAAAATTTGAAATTACAGATTTGAAAAGCATCCGAAAAATTGTGTCCGTTTTTGACATCTCCATAAGATAGGTTAAAGACATCAAAAACAAAAATAATTCTTCCATATCTCACAATTTTGAGTCTTTTGAATAAAAAAATTCTATTGTAGTAATCAATTTTTTAAGATGTGTGCTCGAATTGTTCGGTCAAGTAATAATTGGCACATTAGTGGTCTGGGTCAGTATTTATTACTGGGATAGTTATAAGCCGACTTTGGATTTTTATACCTTTTTGACTACATAATATTATCATTATGACGAATAAGTTATCATTTAGAATAAAAACTATTACAATATTTAAAATAATTTGCAAAAACTGAAAAAAGTTATTTTTTCCACATATAAATGCATGTTTTGCTCTTTTAGGCCCAGTCGCTTAGGGTAATCGTTGTCATATAGGTCTATAATTACACATGAGTTATATTCAAGTCAAATATAAAAAAAAGAGAGGGTACCGTATTAACATTTCCAACATTTAAACTTATGGAACACTGTAAGGGACACTCTAATATATATATATATAAAAGCTCGTTAATGAAAGATTTTCAATAATTTTCCCATTAACGATTTTATTTGAGTGTATGTAAAAAACTACAGATCAGAAATCGTAAAAAGTAAAAGTACAAATAATTTTACATATTGGGTATGTGCAGAGTTCATCTTACTAATATTGTGGCTTCGATTAGAGAGTACACCACTACCATAAACAGATTTTCTACCGCGCCCAATTGTTAACAAAAATTATGAAGTTTTAAATCAACCGCAATAAATAACTTCATATAACAGAAAAAGAACGTAATGAAATGATGAATTTGTGGTCTGCCTAAACGCTTAACCACACAATTTTAGTTTGGAAGACAGTAAATAAAGACCAAATTGTGAAGGAATTAGAAGAGGAAAGAAGAAAAAAACATTAAGAAGAAAGCCAGTTTGTAGATAGTATAAAAACTGAACTAAAACCTCTAACTGATTGACAGTTAATGAACAAATGGAACGAAGTCTTTGTATTTAAGCACAATTATTTGAATAATAGAATTTAATTATGGCGTTTCATCTAAATAATCTTATGATTGTTATTATTATATTTCACGATTCCACAAACTATTGTGTAAGGGAATGTTCCCTACATCTAATATTTAGGCTATATAAAAACAAAACTAACAATGATACTACACATTAAAACATGTGGTAATTATAGAAATTTCAGTGTATATCGCAATGTTAGAAATCAAATAAATATGTAATGGTTTTTAATAAAATACACTTTAAGTATCTAGCAAAATCTGAGTAATGGGCTCTCATTACCAGTATCTAAATAATAAGCAGTAGTACCAGAGCCAGGTGCATATAATTCGCCGTCAAAATTCATTATTTTTGTTCGATGGGGTCGTTTTATAAGCAGTTTTACATATTTGCTTGATGAAAAAACGTATAAAATGTGTATACACTCGTTTAATCGCTGCATTACAAAAAACCAAAAAAATAAGTGGTTACCAAAATAATTAGTTATTAGTATACTTCTAAGAAACTCTAAAAATATGTGGTCAAAAGTTTTTTAAAAATAAGGCTTACCCTTCTACTTATTAGTAATTTAAAAATAAGTAGTTGGCAAAAAGACTGTATATATGTTATAAAATAACTCAAAGAAAAATAACTAGTGCTGACGCAAAATTATAATGTGTTGAGATATTTATTATCATTACATAAAAAAAAGTTAGTAGACAAATAAGTAAAGCCGTTATTAACCCAAATTTTGCAAGTTTTAAACTAAGTTTTAGTTTAAATTGAGATTTTAGTTAAAAATTTTACTATTTTGACTTGATGAAATAATAAATGTTTAACTATTTTTTTTTTGCTGGCGTGTATAAAGTGTATAAATATTATTTCGATAATCAAAACCATCAGAGGTCGTTGTAGTGCGATGTTTGAGTTCCAGTATTAGTAAATTATTTAATATTGTGTCAGTATAAAATAGACAAGTAAAGGGAACACGTCGTATTAGAAAAGTATTTAGAAACAAATGGCTTTATTAGCAACTAATAAAAACTGAAAGTAGAGATAAAATTCAGTTTTTTTTTTTTTTTAAAGTAAAACGGGAAAGATGCTTTTCTGAAAACCAACTTTTTCGCTGAACTTTTTGCAAGAAATTCTTTCTTGCCGGAAAGCGATCAACCACTGCCCGTTCTCGAAAGGGTATCCTATACTATGCCTTTGATTTTCTTTCGGGCCCGGGCAGTCAAAAGGGTTCTTGCGGATCTCAACGTAAATAAGTCACCGGGGCCGGATGGCATATCAGCACTGGTGCTGAAACAGTGCTCTTTAACGTTGGCACGTCCATTGGCAAAACTTTTCAGCTCTTCGTACCGTGCGGGAATTTTTCCCTCATGCTGGAAGGTGGCAAATGTACAGCCTATCCCTAAAAAGGGTGCGGCTAACAACCCTGAAAATTACCGCCCAATCGCAATTTGCTCTGCGCTCTCCAAAGTGATGGAGACCATGGTTAACCACCATCTTGTGAAATATCTAGAGACCAATTCACTTTTAAATGATCGACAGTAAGGCTTCCGTAGTGGTCGATCTACGGGAGACCTGTTGGCGTTTCTATCGGAACGTTGGAGCCGGTCAATCCACCGCTTTGGTGAGAGTAAAGTGGTTGCTCTAGATATTTCTAAGGCATTAGATCGTGTGTGGTACGGGGCACTCGTGACTAAGCTAGTTGCTTTTGGAGTCGGTAGTGTCTTCTCTCGATTTATAACGAGTTTTCTCAGAGACCGCACTATACGTGTTGATTTAGATGGGGTCTCATCAAACGAGTTTCAGCTAAATTCAGGGGTACCGCAAGGTTCTGTTCTTTCTCCTACCCTTTTTCTTATTTTTATTAATGACCATCTTGGTCAGACCTTCAATCCTATCTACTCTTTTGCAGATGACAGCAACATTTGTCATTCATTTTCATTCGATCACAGGCCAAGCTCTTTGGAGATAGAGGGCATGCGGCAGAACATGAATGACACAATCAATCAAGACCTTTCTAAAATCTCCGAGTGGGGTCGCGCGAATAAGGTCGATTTTAATGCACGCAAGACCCAATGTTGTATGTTAACCCACAGACGGGCTGTGGAATTAACATTGTCACCTGTAACTATGGATGGTATAGGTATTGAGGAATCGGATACTCTTGATGTTCTGGGCATGAGAATACAGTGTGATGTCCGTTGGAATAAGCACGTATTTCAAGTGTCGAAAGAGGCATTCAAGTGTCTCGGTTTTCTAAAACGGTGCAAGACTTACTTCACTCCATCCGATCTCCTTACTATTTATACCAGCTATATCCGGCCAAAAATGGAATACAACTCTCATATATGGGCAGGGGCTCCACTGTCTATTCTGAAGCTTCTGGACCGTGTTCAGGGAAGGGCGGTGAAGCTTATCAATGACAGTAGTGTATCCAACTCTATTGATTCATTGGAGCATCGTCGGAATGTGGGTTGTGTGACACTTTTCTATCGATATTACCATGGGAGATGCTCATCTGAGATAAGTGAACTTATTCCACGAGCCCGAGTTTTTATTCGTAATACTCGCTTATCTAGTAGAGCACATCCGTTTGTAGTTGATTGTCCTGTGTTTCGCACAACGCATTACAGAGAAAATTCGTTTTTTTAGTCGAACGATTCGTATGTGGAACAAACTTCCCGCAGAAGTCTTCCCTGTTACTTACAATTTAGAAAAATTTAAATCAAATATCCACAAACGCTACTCCCTCTTTCCTCCCTCCCATACCCTATTTTCCTGATCAATACAATGCACTGCATGAGTAGGGGGCATCCCCTGAGTATTGGTTAAAATTAAAAAAAAAAAAAAAAAAGTGATTTCATTGTTTATAAAATAATTTAATTACAATTTATGTTTAATATAATTAATCAAATAGTTTAAAAAATATTTTTCTTGTAACAAGAAAAAATATTGAAAGATAACTTAATTAAATATTTACTAATTTTTCTATTATTTTAATTTTTTGCATTACGCTTCAGATTCAGAAAACTTCAGAAATAATATTTTTGGATATGATATGATGATATGGCACCGAATATAAATAATCTTAAATCAGAATTTCACATGTAATCATATCGTATACGATCTTAGTCGCAACAAAATTTTAACAGATACACACATATAAATAAAGTGCCAGCCGAATTGAAAAGAGTATATTAATGGTAACAACTTATACTTATACAATATTTTGGGTATTGTAACGACAATTCAGATGAAATAACCGAACTAATGTTAAGTTGTGCCAACCGTCTGAAATTATTTATAACCGAATTTGAGTCGTAATAACCGAATTTCAGTTGGCAAATAGCAAAAATTTTCTCTGTGTGTATAATTTAATGAAATTTTTTTTTACAGTTATATTAGTTTTTTGTTTTTATATACATCGAGATTATTATTTATGTTATTTTGAATTTATAACGAGCTTTCAACCTCCGTATATTTACAAAAATAAAGCAAATCAAACATATTAGCTAGGTTCATACTAGTATTTCGACCTGGTTAAAGATCTCATCAGAACCCCAAGTTTTAGAAAAGTTAGAGCCTCCATAATAGGCAGAACTTTAACAAAAACCTATTAATAATCAATTTTGCTCCATTCTTTAATTTCTTTATAAAATGTCATAATTTTATTAATTTTCATATATGAATTGTATTTTTAACATTTAATTCTCAAGTGTTCAACATATTTTATAAAGTTCTTTAATTTTTTAATATAGCCTTGTATTAATTTTGCACCTCTACGAAATTGTTAAAAAAAAATCATGTGAAGCAGTTCATTGACTAAGATAATGATTTTTTCAAGACATACATGAGTAATTCTATTAATTCAAGGAACTTCTTAATATTAAACAATTTTATGAAACCGTTTCATAAATTCTATAAACGCTTCATTGTCGTGATGATTTATTAGTTTTATGGTGATTTTCATTAATTCTACACAAATTTCATAAACATTGACTTTAATAAAACCTTTTTCATTGATTATAAGAAAAGTTTCAATGGAGGAGCAGCACTAATTTTCATTAAAGCAATAAAGAATATCATTACTGAAGTGGAGATAATTCTCTGAGTGTACTGCTATGAGATTTTTTTAAAGATAAAATACATTTTTTACCAAAATCAGCGGTTCAAACCGCTGTATTTAAAATACAGTTTTTTTTTATTCTTAAAAAATATGTTAATTATAATAACACTGTGTGTAATTTTTTAAGTCATGGCAAAATTACCATATACGGACACCACTACGTGATAAAAGACTAAAAAAAAAAAGACCCGTGTCTCCCAATTTTTCCCAAAGTCATCTCCTCTTTTGTTTATGGGCCGCCAAAGATTTGGGGCCTTGATATCATTTTCGCAAAAAAGTGATCATTTTCTCAGGCTCATATCTTGCAAACCGTTCAGAATTTCGATTTACTCTCTATGGCAAAGTTGTAGCTCTTGTCATAAAGAACAAAAATTGCGAACATATAAAATCAAAAAAACTTCACCTTCCAGATCAAAATCGCAAAAAACTTAAAAAAAAATCGATTTTTTTTACCTTTTTCCCGTGTTCAGGTCCATAGGTAGCAAACCGTTCAAAATTCAAGGAAACAATCAACTACAAAAATTTACCTAAGATCTCAATAAACAAATTTCTAGAACATATAAGAGTGTTAGTTTTCTAAAAATCATAATTATTTATTTTCACATTTTTCTAATCCCACTCATTATGATGAGCATATGAAAACGCTGATGATGATTGATTAAAAATTGTAATAAATCTCGTGCAGCTGTCTAAAGAAAAAAAAAAATTAAATTCATAAAGGACAATGCATATTTATTGTTGTAACAATTTGTCGAAAATCCTAAATATAATCAAACAAAACAATAGGAATTAAAATAAAAAAAAATTCAACAAATTCTATTTGTTAGAAACACAAACAAACAGACTTACCAAACCGAACAAAAACATAGACATTCAGACCAAAAAATATTTTAAATTTTATACTAATGTTGAATACTTTTGCTTTGGGATCAAAGATCAGTATAAAATATCGATCAATTTTAATCCTCTCTTCTGCTAATATGGGCAAAACTGTCAGTTTGAAATACAAATTTGTCGAAATTTTTATTTAATTCTGTTTGTTATTGTTGGTATAATATATATCCTTATACCTAAAATCCTTTATATTGCACAAAATGCTTGTTTTTTGTGGCTTGTTTCTGCTTTCTTTGATTTTGTCAGGATGTAAGAAAACATAAAAACGCAGCTGGAAATTTATCATAGAATAACGAAATATCTGCAATTAATAGAGACAATTGAACAGTTAAATTTCTAAACAAAAAAACTGATTTTGTGACATAAATTTATCGCAAAACAATAGCTACACAAGATACTAAAGATTTTTCCAGCATTCATAAACGATTTTATGCTTAAATGGCAGATGAACCCTAAATTTGTGTGGGATTTTCTAAAAAAAAAAAAAAAAAAACAGAAAAGTATGTAAAACAGCAAATGCTTTTAACTTTCAAATGTGTGACATGTTTACAAGCCATTTACATCTTTTTATTTATTTAAATAAAAAAGTTAATTTACCCTCATTTAAGTACCACAAACAAAATATAAATAATTTTCTTGTATAAGAAAAATCGTTTGTAAGTTTTTTTATTTCCTTCTCGTTAAGAAGCCTGTTAAATTAAAAATAATTATAAAAAGTTAATTTTTTTACACCCTAACAGAGTACAATTACACACAAATACTTTAAAATCAACATTAGGATGTCCCTACAAAACAATTTGGTCGATTTATTATTTAAATTTATTTTCATCGGGATAAACATTAATTGCATTTATAGTAATTAAATGTGCTAAAGTCCCAAAACTTATTTAACAAATTGTGAAAAGCAATCTAATGTAGGCGTGTCCCTATCCGGATTTCATTCCTGCCCAAGGAAATCTTTAGGGGACTTTGTTATTAGAATTTCTAGAGATATTTGTTATGTCAAATCACAAACTCAATGAGAATTTCTTGTCCTCGTCTAGGAGCGAGATTCAAAATTTAAAATATCAAAGAAAAAACAAAAACAACAACAAAAAATTGTCACAATTGGCTTTGTCATCTTCCAAATACTACTCTGTTTTTTTGACAGACCTAGCAATGTAGTGACGTTTATTCAAGTAAATCAACAATAGAAAATCATATGTTTTCTATTAGTGTCAGTTACATTTAAATTTGCACAAGCACCTGCATAGTTGTTATTTAAATTTATTTTCATCGGGATAAACATTAATTGCATTTATAGTAATTAAATGTGCTAAAGTCCCAAAACTTATTTAACAAATTGTGAAAAGCAATCTAATGTAGGCGTGTCCCTCCCGATCCGGATTTCATTCCTGCCCAAGAAAATCTTCAGGGGACTTTGTTATTAGAATTTCTAGAGATATTTGTTATGTCAAATCACAAACTCAATGAGAATTTCTTGTCCTCGTCTATTTTATGTTTATTACAATACTCTACCTCAGGCTGCTTTTGCAGGATATGTCCCCAGGTGGAGACAATGCACTGTAGGTCAAATGGCAATTTTTTCTGTGCAAAATTAATAACAACTGCAGAATCATGGTATTTCAACCAAAAACTATAAGAAACTTATAAGTAAGCTTAAATATAATAAAAAAAGAATTTAACCCTTTAACGACCAAAAGTCAAAATTAACCCTTTGCAAATTCCCAGCAAAAAAGGTTTTAATGCCAATATACTACATTTTATTCTTTCATTTCTTTTTATTATACTAAATCATTTAATAGTTACTTATATCTAATTCATTTTCTAAACTTAAATCCAATAGGGCCTCTTCATTTTCATCATCTTGGTTGCTATGGTGAAACTCTTCTATGGGTTCGATGCAACATAATATTTCAATTACATTAGGAGGAAGTGTGTAACGTTTCCGCTTTTGCAAGCGTCTATTTAAAAATGTTGTGGAAATAAATCGACCTGAAATATCGACAGGTTATTGGTGCTGTTGCTTCTGCGGGCGTGATTCAAGCTATCGGCTTTGTATATTTCATGTCGCGATTCAGCAGCGTCTTCTCCAAAAAAAAAACCAAATGAAAGTGCATTATTTTATATTATTTGCTTTGTGTGTATGAAGACTTTATGGACCGTAGCAATCATTGGCAACCTGGGATATAGCTCCAGCTTTTTGATGGACTTCACTGCACAATTTTTAATTTTGAAGGCCTTGTAGGGCTTGCTAGAGAAATTTTAAGAAGCACCGCTAAGTCTGTATTTCCTTGTTCTCGAGCTGACGTTCCATTATTTTTTCCGCTTGAAAGGTCTGCTGCTGCTTTCCTCTTTCCGTACTCAGACTTTTCGCAAAATGCAAGCTGAGGACGTCCAAGAGCAGAAAAGTCACTTTGCCAGATATATTTTTATTTTCGAAGCTTATTTCAGCGTTAAGCCAAGTTACATACTCACTTCGAAACTTTTGAGCCTTTTTGTCCTTCCCAATACTTTTGCCATATTTCGCCCACATTTCTGATAAGTTTTTACAGAAAAGGCGCACTTTTTCCGTAATACATTTGGTGCAGTCATCGGAAATTTCATCTTTACCAATTTTGTCGACTATAAAATCCACAATTTTATTCTGTTTTCTTGCCTTGAATTTTCGTTAAGCCAAATTTCAAACAACTCCGCTTTTTGTAAAAAGCAATAACCTAAAAAATATGCAATTATTCGAAAACGGCTAAAATTGGCTATTGAATGTAAATGGAAATTGCTTTTTAACATTTAAATATATTCATTTGTGATTACATTCAATCCGCCGAGCTTCGCCGAAATTTTAAAAGCTTCCACGAAGTTACATTTTGAAAACAATCGCAACACTTTTAAGGTTATGTTAAAAAAGTGGCTTTCTTTGAAGCAAATCAAACAAATGTATCAACGTTATTAACAAAAAAACATTAATACTTACTTAATTTATTGTTCTCCTTTTTACGTTCTTCTTTATAACTAGCGATCTATGTAAAAAACAAAAAAAGATCGCAAAAATGACTGGCCAGGACCTGGCGTTCGCTTAAGGGTTAAATAGATGTATAGAGAATATTATCGCACCTTTCAAACCGTGTACTATATTGGACTAAAGAGCATTGTTGATACTAATTGAGTGTTGCAAAAAGTTGCGTTATTATTTTCAATTTTGTATTATTTTATAAAAAAAAAATTTTTAAATTTTAATTTCGTAAAAAAGTTGCTTGCAAATGTTTCTTTAAATTTCTAAAAATTTATCGCAATATTAGCCATACTTTTATGCACCGATGCATAAATTTTTTTTGATTTTATGAACTGTGTAATTATAGTATCAAATCGATTTTTTTTTGTCAGCTTGAAGGATTGAGACTCTTCTAATCATAACAAAGACTACGTTTTATGATCCCTTTTTGTCCCCAGGCCGCTAACAGTTAAAAATGTTTACATAAACTTAATGAAGCATATTTAATGAAAACAATGTCACTCCACATATACATACACATACACGAATTGTAATTTTTTTATTAGTTTTTTGTTTAGTTTTATGTTGTTTTTATTTTATAACGAACTTTTAGCCTCCGTATATTTACAAAAATAAAGCAAATCCAACATATTAGCTAATATTTCGATCTGGCTAAATATCTCATCAGCACCCGTTGTTTTAGAAAAGCTAGAACCACCAGAATTAATTTATTTAACCGCTTGACTACCCTATCATTAAAAAAAAAATATAAAAAATATGATAATGCAAAATGACATTATATTTTTGTTTAACTATGTTCATTGCGATATTGGTCATTGGAAGAAAAAAGTCATTATATGCATAATATGGTAATCAGGAAAATATAGTCGCAATTTTTGGTAACAAAGTCCGAGTTTTTTTTAATCAGCCTTTATATCCGAAAAATGGGTGTTTGGTGTATCTCCTAAACTAGCAAAGCTAGAAACTCGAAATTTGTCAGTTAGTTTCATCTTATGACCAGAACAAACCAGACAAAGTATTGTTGGATAATCGAATGTTTTAGTGGTAAAAATGGGCTGAGAAGTTTAAGAAATTCGATGTTTTTGCCCATTTTTGGTTATATGGTGGGTAGTGGAGGGGGAGGGGCATACATATCCACCTTTTTCCTTCTAGTTTAAGGACCGTAAACAAGAATCTGAAGTTCAAATAGAAATATATGTATTCACAAACAAAAGGTCGGTAGTGAAAGGTTTAAATTTATTTTTTGTCATTATAAAACAAACAATCGACATCTCCAAATTATGCGTTTTGAAAAATATTCAAAATTAATTTTAAAAGGCAGGTTTCTACATTTTTATCATATTAATTTTTGAATAACGGATAAAGTGGGTTAATGATATCCAATTATATCAGAATTCCATATATGAAAAATTAAGTTTTTTAAATTTCCCAGTTTTGGAAATTTTTAATAATTTTTTTTTTCTCACAAATGGGGCATTTTTGTACGAAATTCAGCACAGATTAAAGTTCTATAGTAAGAAAATATTTTTTTTTCCGTTTGGAACCATTTGCAATAAAACTGGGGTTTGTACTGACAAATATATTTTTAAGGGACATCCCAATCCATGTGAATGTATTTCTCTGAAACTCAATTAAATGTTATTTATTTTTATATTTTTATTTTTGTGTTTTAATAAACCCGCATTTTTTTATTTTTGTGAAAACAAAAATTTTAAATCTCTGTTTTTAACTGGCTGCAATTAAGATTGACATTGTTAAAGCAGAAAATTAAGCATATTATTTTTCTTTATTCATTGTTTTGTTTATTGGGTAGTCAATGAATATTTAAGTTGAATTAAATTGATTATGAAATCTAAATATCTAGTGGTGGGTGCAGAATAACTATTTCAATAAATTTAAATAAGCTAAATGAACATACGTTACACGCTTGTGAAACATTATAATTAATCTGGTTTTATACAGTGGACGTAATAATTATAAGCTCACCCATGAAATTGTGATTATTTTCCAAAACATTTGCAGCATTGAAAAGTTGTTGGTACCACATAAAAATAACAATAATATTAGCTGATACCAAATCTCCTTCAATCAATTTGCTGCATTCTTTGTTGCATTTTTAAAAATCATTCATTGTTTGCCAGCGAAATAATTATCAGTTCAGTGATGTTAAACTCAGTTTTTCAGCAAAATATTAAATTTTTTTTTTTTCAATTTATAACGAGCTTTCAACCTCCGTATATTTACAAAAATAAAGCAAATCAAACATATTAGTTAGGTTGATACTAGTATTTCGATCTGGCTAAAGATCTCATCAGAAAAAACTAATATAACTGTAAAAAATATTACTTGAGCCAGAGTACACACTAAAAATTTTTTATATAAATAGAACATTTTTGGTCTTCAAAGTTTAGTAACGTCATGATGCTTGTTAGGAAAAGACCTAACCACGTGGTTGATTGCTTAGAAGACAAGAATGGAGCAAAATTCATTATTAATAGGTTTTTTGTTAAAGTTCTGCCTATTATATAGGCTCTAGCTTTTCTAAAACTTCGGGTTCTGATGAGATCTTTAGCCAGATCGAAATACTAGTATGAACCTAGCTAATATGTTTGATTTGCTTTATTTTTGTAAATATATGGAGGTTGAAAGCTCGTTATAAATTGAAAATAACATAAAAATAATCTCGATGTATATAAAAACAAAAAACTAATTAGATTTTTGTTTTTACTTTTTTCTCACCCGCGTATTTTACAACTTCATTCCATTCACTTTAAGTACAATTTTGTTATGTAGCGTTCTTTTAAACAAAAATGTGCAATTTATTAAAAAAGTCGTAAATCGTTGTTTTTAACCCGACAACGTTACCGCTTTGACGAAAATCGATAATAATATGAATTGTATCGTTTGGTATTTTTTTTTTGTTAAATTTAGGACCAATTTAGAGCCCAAGAGTCGTCCCAATGTGTGTAACAAATTTCACTTAGCTAAGATAAATTTTTATTGAAAGAAAAATTATGTAATTTGCTTTATCCAGGGAGCTTTATTTTAAAGTCCACAAATTTTAAAAATCTTAAACAAAACTATATTCTATTTGTTACAAAAAGTCATCTCTTTTTCAATTTTCGCAATTAGCAATGTCCATTTGGTCAAACTAGGACCTTGCGTGCTATATTTATCCAAAAGAAAAAAATTAAAAATTTGTCTTTCTAAAGCTTTGAGATGGATCTGAACTAGAATTAAAAAAAAATTATTTTCCAGACAAAAGATTTCAGATTTTGAAAGATTATGATAAGTGCCATACCAGACCACAAATTGTTTGCATTATATCTTCATAATTTGAAACCAAGTATTTATTATTTATATGGATCAAATCATAAAAACACTTTTAGCGCTGAATGTTCCAAAATTTAATTGTTTTTACATTCAAACATCGATTTGCGACTTATTTGAATAAAGTGCATGTTTTTTTAGAAAAGAACGCTGCACAACAAAATTGTACTTAACAAAAAGGGTCCGCCAAATAACTTTTTTTTTGAAAATGCTATAAAAAAACTACTGAATATTTTCTCAAATTTCTTTTTTTATTTGAAAGTACAATCCTTCCGGTTAATAATGGAAAACAATTTCATTCAAATGGCTGCCTCGGCTGGCCATGCAGTAGCCTACACGATCGGTCCAATTTTTAAGCACATTATCGATTGTGTGCAGCTGTATTTCCTCCTCTTCAATTTTTGTGAACAAAAATTCGTTCACCATGGCCCGATAACGATCGCCATTGACTGTAACGGCCACTCCTTGCTCATTTTCGAAGAAAAATGGCCCAATTATGCCTCTGGACCAAAATCCGCACCAAACAGTGACTCGTTTTGGGTGTATCGGCACACATTCTGCAACATTACCATGATTTTCAAAGTAATGTCGCAATATTTCAGAGCGTTGTTCAAGCGTATATACAACCATATTCGTTCAGCGGAAGGATAAAACTAATTATCTGTCAAATCAGACATGAGCTAAGTGTTACAATTCACGAAGTATGCACTAGTTGAAAAAAAACGTTAGATGGCGGACCCTTTATATGAAATAAAGTTGTAAAATTGCCAGTGAGAAAAAAGTAAAAAAAACAAATTTAAATTTAGAAATGTTGAGGTTAAGAAGAAGAATAAACGTTTTTCTCTAAAAATTATAAACACTATTAATTTTTAAATCAGAGTAGACTAGTTTCTGCCTTTTTGATGGACAGGCTCATCAGTGATTTTCCATTTTCAATTTTATTATTATTTGTGTCTTATAGTTGTCAGATTGTCTCTATATGATAAATTTTTCAACAACCTGCGGTTGTAAGAATCAAACCTGCGCTCATCTTACATTACAAACGTAACAATACCAAATCATTCCGTTTAGCGATCACACCCAAGTATGGCCTCGAATCTAATGCAGCTAAATTGCAGTTTTCTTTCCTATTAGCTTTTTCTGTTATTGTATATTATACTCAGAAGTGGCAACACTAACAACACAAATATTCTATTTCTAAATTTTTGTTTATTTTTCTAATCTCCTCCGTCTCTATTTCACAATGTTACCAGATTGACGTATGGTTTTTACGTTCAGGGTTGACAAAATTTGCGTTTTAAGTTAAGAGACATCGCCACAGGGAAAATTTTATAATATATTTTAGTACAGTTTTATATTAACGTCATATAGACATTGCAGAAAATTAGAGTTCAACATGACTGAAAATTTATTTCGCAATCAAACAATAAATAATTTCTAAAAACTATAAAAAATGCGGTAAAAACTGCAGCAAATGGATCGGAAGGGTTTGGCATCTACTGCTTATGAGATAGCAAAAACTTTTAAATATAGCAAATTCTTTTGGAAAAAATTTACATTTTCATAGGTGAACTTATAATTATTTCGTCCACTGTAGTTAAGAAATTATGTTTTCAAATAAGAAACAGTGATTTAATTTATTTTTGTTGGAAATTTTACAATTTATGATATCACACTATTGTAAAAATGCGCAAATAATGCGTAAATTGTTCAACGCAAAATGTGTAAATTTACATGGCAACTGTCTATAACATAAAACAAAATTCTGAAATTAAGGAGTAAAATTACCAAAACAGTCCCTTAAAAACATGTCATCGTTGCGAATAACAAAATTCTACGTGCGTTTTAATTTTTTTTATGGAATACCCAGGAAAACTGTGGTAATGGGTGAGATAAAGTAATGTATACGCCTTACCATTATCAATATTTTCAATCAAAAAGTAATGAGTTACCGATAATGGGTTAGCATTATTTGGAAACATATAGTAATTAGTTGCATAATTCATTACATGGTAATGTCTACTCCTTACCTTCGGAAAATGAACAGTAAATTATCACGGAAAAATTTGTAAAATTTGTCATTAGTGTTTTTTTTCGTGTTTGATTAAAATTTCTGATGCCCGTAATTTTAAGCAATAGATACCTACCGGTGCTTAAATACCTACCCGATTTTGTTCGTGTACACGGTAGGTATCAAAGCACCAGTAGGTATATATTGCTTGAAATTACGGCCATGAATCTACCAATTCACATCAATGTACCCATGATAGCTCAGCCAATACCCGAATCGAATCGGTTACCCTCCATGATAAAATTACTTCAAAATACCGACCGCTAAGTAATAGCAGAAAACTCTATATTAAATTAAAAAGCTAAAATAAGCTTAATTTTTTAACAAAAAAAGTCAAAAAGTAGCTAATATTTACAAAATAAGCTAAAAAAGCAAATATTACAAAATAACCATAAAAAGCTCTAACAAATATAGCTAAAAATGTTCACATGTTCAGAACTTTAATTTAGTCTAAATAGTTATACAATTTAGGAAATAAGTTCAAAAATTCTCGACAAGGTTTTTTAAATTGAGAGAAACGTTTAACAGGGTTTGGAAGACTGTACTTAAAAGATATGACATGGAAAGTTTTACGTTAAAAAGTCTTTACCTAAAGAATTGACGGCCATTTAAATGTCTAGCAATTAAAAAAATTACTTGAAACTTACAATTTTTTTTTTTTTTTATTTTAGTTTTTTCTCATAGTTTTTAACTTTCATATTAAAAAGCAATACAAAAAAATAATTTTCCATATCACTGTTTGGTGAAAAGTTGTATGGTGATTTACAAGTGAAACCAAAATTTTCCGAATTTCAAACTTTTGCAGATTTTCCCATATCGCTTTTGCGTCGTTTATTGGTATTGAATTTTGAGAACAGTATTTAAAAAAAGGTGTAATTTTATAAAGTTTTAGGTACACCAAGTTGATGTCAGCGCACCAATAACGGAATACGGACATCACCAACTTTTTTTTTTTTTTTTAAGAGAAGCAACACTCAGGAAAGTCTTCCTATTAATTAATGTGTTGCTTTCTTTGGAAGGGGAAAGTGGAGAGATGAAAGATGGTGTAAGATGAATGGCTTTAAATATGGCAACACTGTAATTGCGCGAGATGATAAAAGGAATTTGGGTAAATCCTTTGCAAATGTATGTTTTTTGCGTCTGACATTTACAATTATATTTGAAATTGGCTAGAGTATTGCGTGAACTGAGTATCTTAGTATACTACACCTCCAAATCAAAAGGACCCTTAAAACTACATCCACATGAATACTTTGCAATTGCGTTTGATTTTTTATAATTGTATATCCAGCACCCCCGACAATCATGGGATTTATAATTTCATTATTTTGAACGAGTTTAGCCACCCACAATTTTTCACTATTAAAGTTTAATAAAAATTTAATAATATTAAAAGTTTAATAAATGGGTTTCCCGAATTGGGAAATTAAAAAATAAATCCAAAAAATTATGGGCATAATTGTTCAAAATAAGTAATTCGATTTGTTGGCAGTATCTTTATTTCCTTCGAGCTAAATATCAATTCGCGAATATTTTATTCTGTTAGTTGATATAATGCTATTAGTGGTACTAAAGATAATTTAACACTTCGCGAAATAAATGACATTTTAGTAGTGGCGGTATATATATTTCCTTGAGTATATTATTACAAATAAAAACTAGCTCCATATTATTTTAGGTTGCCTTTTAATTTTTTTTTATTTTTTTGAGTTTAATTATGTATATTTTGTTTTATTTTTTTGTTTGTATTTAAACACACAGGCAAAAATATATCTTTTATGTTAGCTAGTCAATAATGCACAATATGGTGTTCCGAAAGTGGAAAATTTTGCGTTATATTACTCAACCGATGCATGTTTTTTAGTGTAGATAACATTTCTAAAAACATCATTTATTTGTGTCAAACTAAATTATGCTGTGGTGGACCAAAGTTATAAAAAAATATTTTTCGTAAAAAAAATCATAATAAAATAACTATGAAGGTCAACTTAAAGCGCATGCAGCAAGCTACCATCACTTTTGCTTCTCGGAACACTGGAGGCACTTCTACTGGTTCACGGTACCCCAAATTGTTTAGTCCTCTATAAAAAAATGCAAAAGTAAAAAATTAAAAAGCCAAAACGAATAAAACTTGATTAATATTAACTCCGATGGACTACAAAAATGAATTGGTTACAAGCGAGATTCGTATTTACTTTAGTAAAATTTCTTTACAATTTTTATTTGTCCTCAAAGTATTAAAATATTTTGTAAACTTTTTTAAATATTGTAAAACTCTTTCATTTTATTTCACAAATTAATAGATTTATTTGTCCTCAATATATTAAAATATATTGTAAACTTTTTTAAATATTGTGAAACTCGTTTGATATAATTTTTATTACAAAAAAATAGTATGTTTTTTCGACCATTAATTGTGCAATGAAAATGAAAATTATTCTAGTTCGAGGCCATACTCTATATTTCTTCATTAGGAAATTGTCCTAACAAATAATCTATAGAGTTTTTTTGTTTTCAGATTTATTATTTGACCCTTTCAGGAATGTGTTGATAGATCTATTTCGGGAATTTTCTATGTTCCCATCATCAGAACACGTTTTGAAAAATGTGACAATGCCATGCAAAACATCAAGCATTCATATAAACTAGTTTTCTTACTAAATGAGAACTAATATATGAGCTCGAAGTTAAAGATTATCACCATTGATCAAAAATAAATTGAAAACTTGTTTTGTTATGTGCAAGGTCTACCTTTGGTCAATACACGTTTTTTGTTTTCTTCCGCCTTTTTATTTATTTTTTTGTTTTGTTTAAAAACAATAGATTATTTGTTAGGACAATATCCTAATAAAGAAATATATAGTATGGCCTCGAACTTGAATAACTGTCATTCTTATTGTAAAACTCTTTCATTTCATTTCATAAATTAATAGTTTTCGACAAACTGGGGTAATAGTATCGAAGTGCTTTGTAATTATAAAACTACATAAGTTTTAAGTTAGTTTTATAAGTTAATTGTAAAATATATGATTTTTTTTTTTTTTAATTATTTACTACACTCATATAACAAACTCGGTTGTCTTAACAGAATTTCGAACAACCGAATTGATTCGATTGCTGCAACTTCGTAAATTCGGTTGTCACAAATGAATTCGGTTGTTGTAACCGAATTCGGCTGTTGGAACTGAATGTTGAATAACATTTTGTATTTTTTGATTTATATATGGTATTTTTTGAAAATCAAATGGAATTTTTTTTTTTTTTTTTTTTTTTTTTTTTTTAGATTTTAGATAGTTTTCTTTATTTTTTCATAAAATTTGTTTACAATAGTTTTTAGTTTGTATTACTAGTTTACATCTTATATAAAGAAAAGTGGCTTGGTTTTATATAAAAAACCGTTTGCCAGAGTGTTAGGCCGTTACCTATTTAAAATTTTTACGTTCTATCCTGTTTAGTTTTATTTAAAAAATTGAATTCATTTATAAGCATTCTCCTATAACTAGTTGCCTCTTTAACATAACCGTATAGATTTAACCAACTTGCATCTTCATCATTTAATATGTTCACTATGCTACTATCTGAAAGCCGTATATTACCAAAATGTTTCATTCTTAATTCGTTTAGAATAGGGCATCTTCCCAAAAAATGTTGCATTGTCTCTATTTCTCTTAAGTGGCACATTGAGTATAATCTTTGACTACCTATCCTGTATTTGTTGCCATTTAACCAAAGTAAATCACCTCTGGCCTTCATAATAAAACTTATTTGCACCATATTATAACTCTGATTACAATAAGTAGGACTTTTGGTGGGGTCGAGTAGTCTGTAAATTCTCTGTTGACTTTTCTGAGAATTCTCAATATAAAATAACAAATGTAATTTTGGAATTACATTTGTTATTTTCTGAATTACATTTATTATTTTCTGAATACCAAATGGAAACGGTGTATATATATAAAATTCAAATAATACACACAATTTGTGTAATAATAACTCGAAAGTGTTTTTAAAATATTCATTTTGTATTCAAAACAAAATGTGTGTAAGCCCAGCTTACGTATTTGGTACTGAAAAAAATTTCAACAAAAAATGCAATAGAAAATAAGCGAGAAACTTTTTCAAAAAACACATTTTGTGTGATGGTTTAAAAATATATATATATCTACACAGAAAAAATGATCAACCTAAAATATCTAGTTAAAGATTTGATTTGAATTTAATTTGTTTCTAAACAAATATTTAATTGAATCAATAAATATTTTTATTGACTTTTAAATATATACAGTAGTCGCTCGGTTATATGAATATCCAGTTATGTAAACTTCCAGAATAGTGAACAAAAAAATTTAAGCGCAGGAGGTACTAAAGAGTGAACACAGCCTATCTCTATTATGTGAACAGCTTTCAACCGTTGATTTTTTTAAATGTTTGTCTTTTTAGAGGTATGTTTTTTCCCCGAAATAAGTGAAGAACGTGCAACCGTTGATTTTTTTTAATGTTTTGAGTGTTGAGTGGTTGAGTTTTGAGTGATTGTCTTTTGTTTTTATAACCGACTACTTTCATGTACATTAATTATTAAAAAACTTATTAAAAATAAAAACTTAATGTAATAAAAATCATTTGAATTACTTATTTTATATTCTCTCGATTATGTGAACTTCTCCATTTAGTGAACAGGCTCTGTTTGAATTAGTTCATATAACCGAGCGACTACTGTAAATACATATTTTATTTTAGACGCAATTATCATATTTTTTTTTTTCATACACTGTATGCATAAATAGAAAATTTTCAGTATAAAATACCAAATACATTTGAAGTTAACAAACAAAACAAGCACACACACAAGCAAACTCAGCATTGCAAAAAACACACATACCAACGTATAGGTCACACACTTTTTTTGTGAGTATCATATCTTTTTTTTTTTTTGTAGAAGTTATTTATAACTTTTTTTCTTCTTAATTTTAATAAAAGGTTTAATTGATAGTAGCATTGCCGTGATAGGTGCAAAATCAATTAAAATATTAATTGATTCAATAAATTTTTTAATTGAAACCCGTTTTTAGTTTTTTTCTGTGTATCTATCTTCAATCTAGTACCTACCATTAAAGATCATATAAAAGGTTCTCAAAAATTTTTTTAACAAATACTCCTTTACATAACTTAACTGACTTGATATGAATTGTTCATAAATGTATCCTTAAATCCCAAATCTTTGCACCGCCCGCGTAACGTTTTTCTTATTTATGCTTAATTAGCGGATTGGAGTTCTTAAACCTAATACAAAATGTTTCCAAAAATTTGCTTCCATTCTTGTTATAAAAATCTTATTGTTAGTGAAATCTATGGTCTACACAACACTGTAGGCTTGTGCGAAAATATGTCAATGTAAGCATTATCCTGTTAAAAACACGCCCGTAACATAAATAATTAGTAATAGTTAATGGTTAAAAATCCTTATATTTGTCTTTAATCTCGTACCTACCATTACAGATCATTTAATAAGTTCTCAAAAAATTCTTTAACAAATACTCCTTTACATAAGCTTACCATCTGACTTGATATGAATTGTTCTTAATATATCGTTAAATCTCAAATCTTTGCCCAGCCCGCATAATATTTTTCTTTTATTTATGCTTATTTAGAGGATTTAAGTTATTAAACCCTATATAAAGTTTTCCAAAAAAGGTTTTCCACTCTTGTTATAAAAATCTTATTATTAGTGAAATCTATGGCCTACAGAACACTGTAGATTTGTGCGAAAATATGTCAATGTAAGGATTATCCTGTTCAAAACACGCCCGTATCACAAATAATTAGCATAAAGTACAATTTTCTACTTTAAAGAATAAAAGAAAACACAACAACAAATATATACACTGTCAAATACTAATTAAAGGATAAGAAAATTCACCTGCTGGAATTTTAATCCTTTATCGTGTTCATTTTAATATGACATATTCCCTAGAAGGCTTTAAATTTGTCTGCCTACAAAAAAAAAAGAAAAGAGAATTGTTGAAACCTAATTGCAACAAATTGTAATTTATTTAATCTAAATGAAAAATATACCAGCATATACCCTCATTAGCATAAATCTAGCAAAGAAGAAAAACACAACGTGTGAAAATTTCTATTCGTCAAATATTTCCGGTATGGCCAAGGGATATTCCCTAATATTAGTGCAAATGTATGTCTGTCAGGCATTGTTTAAAAAATGCCACATATTAGTTAAACTTAAACAATAGCAATTGTTACCAAAATTTCTTTTAAATGAGTTTTAAATCCTCAATAAAAAAAAATTTCTTTTATAAACACGAAAAGAATTGTCTCCCAGGTAGTTTTTATGTAAAATGTGCGAAAACTCACGCACTTATCAATGGGCGGGGCCAAAAAATTGTTCGGCTAACAAAAAGATGAAAAAATAAGGCAGTATGCCAACCAACCAACAAGGCTGGCTGCCCTCCTAGAAAACAATAATAAGAAGAATAAAACGGAAATAGAATTTATAACTGCATTATATGTTACTTTGCACACCTTAAATGCTTTTGTTTTCAGGGGTTGTAGGACATTTCACACACAAATATAATTGCAGACAAATTGCAACATCCGGTTAGATGTTCAAACTGTGAGAGGTCATTTTTATTTTAACTCATTTTCTATTACAGAAATATTATAAAAGGCTTTTTCATATATCATGTGGAGCTAAACAACTTAAGAAAATTAAAAAATTAAATTGTTAACGGAATTTTTTTTTTATTAAAAGTTATACCGGTCGAAAACGAAAGCGTACAAAAACGATGTTAACCCAATCGCCCGGCTCAAACCGTAGGAGCTAGGAAAGTTAGATTTTACATGGCGGTTCTGCCTTTAGCGTATACCTCCACCAAAAACGCATTTTTAAAAATTTTTATATGGAGGGACAAAAGGGAAAATCTCTCCTTAACGTCTTAACCAAAGCTATAATTCTAAAATTTTATATATGAGCTTCCAAAAGTTTGGGTAATTCCCTGAAGATATACTTTTTGCGTTTTGGATAAAAAGAAAACGTGCCATAAAGTGGGGTTTAAAGAGAAAAATATTGCCTTTATGGCATATACAAACCATTTATGCTTGAAATTTACGACATCTTTACACAATTGTTAAACAAATGTATTAAAAGAAATATATTTTCCTTTTAATTTATTAATTTAGTCGAGTGATAATACAAATTTAATTATAAAAGATTTTAGATATTAAGTGGTTAATAGTACAAATAGGGGTAAACGTTGGTACCTTTGAACTGCAGCAAAATTATAAAATTTTTTAACATAAAATTACAAAGGTATATCTGAAAACTGTAAAAGTAATCTTGGTCCTGGTCGATTGTTGTAAGTAGTCACGCTTACCAGCTCGCTTAAAAAAAGGTAAAAATAAGTAGTTATTAGGTTTTAAATAATAAGTGGTTACAAACTTGATAACGATAAGATGATTAAAAATGTAGTTATTCGTTTGCCAACTTTATCACGAAAAATAAGAAATTGCCAAAATAACTACCAAAAGTTCAAAAACAAATACTAACGCCATCATACAGAATGGTTGAGAAAGATATTTACGAATTTGTTTTACGCGGTTGCCTCCCGAATAAATATTGTAATATCTTTCGTATGGAGATCCAATATGACCAAAAATAATAACACATTGTGGAGCAATTGAAGATTTCCAATCGACTTAATGACTTTTTTGTGAGAATGCCTTCTGATTCAGAATTGAACGTATATAAGTATAATTCTGCTATACTTAAATTAATTAACAATACTCTAAACTTCCATTTGAGGTATGACGTTAACATAAGGGTCAAATTTTTGGTTTTTTTCTGCAATGGTTACTATTGTTTAAGTCCAATTGTTTTCTTTAGGACTCATAATAACAATTTAAGCGCAAATCATTTGCATATGAAGAATTTCAAAAATGTTCGACACTTTTAGGTAAAATATTTTATAATTTATTTTCTATGACATGAATAAACTTTTGTGTATATGTTAGCCGATGTTTAACTACTTACCTTACAGGTTTTGCTTGGATTTAATTAAAGCTACATAAATTTTTAGTTCTGAATGTATTTATCACAAAATATGTACTACACCACAAAAAATATAAAAATACACTAAAAATATTTTTTTTTTCAATTTATAACGAGCTTTCAACCTACGTATATTTACAAAAATGAAACAAATCAAACATATTAGCTAGGTTGATACTAGTATTTCGATCTGGCTAAGAGATCTCAACCGACAATCATCATGACGTTACTAAACTTTAAAGACGAAAAATGTTCTTTTTATATGAAAAAATTGTTAGTGTTTACTCTGGCTCAATTAATATTTTTTACAGTTTTATAAGTTTGTTGGATATTATAACTTAAAAAAAACCGCGATTATTTTGAAAAACTCTAATTTTTTGCTCAATTATTGATACTTAACTGCAAAATTTTTTGAAATTTGCCAAATGTTTAATTTTTATAGTGATGTTTTTTGAAGTTATGAAAAGTTTGTTTGTTCCATAAAATTTAAAGTCCTTAACATTTTTTAATGCCTTTTCGATTTTAATATTAAGCTTATTAAAATCATTTATTTCATGTACGTTTTGGCGAAATTGATACAGCGCTTTAGTTGTCAAAAAGCGAAATGTGTTTGGAAAAATCTGGCGCTGTATCTGCTAGGATTGAAAAAAGTTAAACTATTTTGCACTTTATCAATTAAGTCCGTCGAAAAGATTCACACCATGTACCTAACTATGTTCTCAATTAAAATAATTAAATTTTGATAAACTTTTAAAAAGTTCATTAAATTTTTGAGTTTAAAATTATTAAAATGCCTTTTTAACACAGGGGTGCTTTTTAAAAAGAACCTCAGTTTATGCAATGCGCCAGCCAATTTCAAATTTAATTGTAAACATCTCACGCAAAAAACATACATTTTCAAAAAATGTATGCCAATTCTTTATAAGTTTGTGATGTTCGTATCCCGTTATAGATACGGTGACATAAACTTGGTATACCTCAAACTGTATAAAATTATATCATTTTTCAAATACTATTCTCAAAACTCAATTCCATTAAATGGTGCAAAAAGCCCATGTAAATCACTGCGGAAAGGTTAAAAATCGGAAAATTTTGGTTTCACTTGTAAACCACCATAGCACTTTTCACCAAGCATCGATATGGATATTACTTTTTCGGTGAATGTATCTTCCAAGTCTAGTGAGTCCAATTGAATTGATTGAATATAAAAGTTAATAACACATGTATTAGAATAACTTAATAAATATTAGCAAATTTTTCATCAATTTATATGAAAAACTGCATTTATTGAAAGAAAAGTTTCAATGGACTGAGTTCCAGTGACAGTGATTTTTTAAGACCTTTCAGATTTAAAAATAGATTTAAAAAAAATCATAAAATGTATAGGAATGTATGAAATATTTATTTGAGTCGATAGAACGATCTATATTATTTAATGTTTAATGATGATTTCATGTAAATGTTGACCGCGGCTACGCCTTAAATGGTTCATACGCTGGGTCCAATTTTGGCATACTCTCTCCAACATATCGGCCGGTATCTTACGATAAATGCTCGAATATTGGCTTCCAGAGCATCAACTGTTCCGGGCTTGTCCCTATAGAAATGAGCCTTAACATAGCCCCACAAAAAATAGTCAGTGCATTTTTCGGGATGCATTGACAGTTCTTGCAATGCTATTGGGCATTAAATTGCACGATCTAGGCGCTCAATTGAACCGGCCCCATACGTGAAATAAACTTTTCACCGAACTCGCCTCTCAATCCGGCCATTGTTACGCATGCTGTGCTTGTTGAAACCGCATGTCACCCAAGTCCAACTCTTTTTTTTTGGGCAAAAAAAAAATTGTATTTATCACACTGTAGCGCTCGCCTTGCACAGTAACGTTCCTTCCTTCGTCGTCTTTGAAAAAGTTCAATGGGAAATGAATGCCACCGGCCCATAATCCACATAAATCAGTTCATTTTTCAAGATGCATTGACAGTTCTTGCAGTGCTATTGGCTGCTCTTCACACCAAATATGGCAATTTTTCCTGTTCACGTATCCATTCAACCAGACATGAGCTTCATCGCTAACCACAATTTTCCGATAAAAAAAAGTCCAACTTTGCCAGCGCCTATTCACCAAAAGTTAACCGTTGTGGTAGGTCCTGTGGCTCCAATTCTTGTACCAGCTGTATTTTAAAATGTTTTACACCCAAATCCTTCCGCAAAATTTTCCACTTAATGGATTAACAGAGGCCCAATTGCTGCGAACAGTGCCGAATCGATAATTCACGGTCATCAAAAACACTGGCGGATACAGCTGCGATATTTTCCTCTGTCCGCTCTCTACGTATGCGTGTTGGTGGTTTAATGTCCAATAATGTAAATTTAGGGCGAAATTTAGTCACAAGATTCCTGAATAGTCGCCTCAGAATTTCGCACAAACTGACCGTAAATTGGAAGAAGTGCACGATGCATTTTCTTAACCGATCATGAATTTGATAATAAAATTCAATAAGTTGCAAGAGTTGTGCGTTTGTAAGTCAATTCAAGGTTAAATTATAGACCAAACTGCTCATGTTTAACAGTAATATGTTACACGAAAAAAGCTGCGCTGATGGAAACAGTGTTGCCAAAAATAAAATTGTATAATTCCATTGTTGACCGGACTAAAAGTTACAAAAATAATCTGTTTCCCTTGTAAAGACTAGCTAAATTTCCTTTTGATTTTAGGCTCTACTTTTCTTTGTTCGATTGTCACTAAATTTCATTTATATTATTTCTATAAAGCACGCAAAAAATTGCATAAATCCATTCCCGAAAACGATTTTTGAAGAAGTCCATGAAACTTAGAACACCTTTAGCGCACGGCTTACACTCGCAAAAAAAGTTATTTAAAAAGTCTGTTTAACGTTGGAACCAGGTTGAGCTAATTTGCTGTTTTGTTATCGTTACAATCAGTTACTTACAATAAGTTTTTTGGCGTCTCAGCTATCAGTCTCACTTGTAGATGGCGTTATATTCTCATATTTTTTATTTTATAAGCATAAAATAAGCTCTATTTCGGAAACTATGATATATAGAGAAAAATGTACCAAAAATCGCTCTTTATAAACTACTTATATTCCATGTATTAAATGTGGACCTAGCCCTGGTCAGATCCGCAAAAAAAGTTTTCACGCAAAAATGTTGTTAATTTTCCTAAGTTCTTAGTTAATTAAATTACAACCCTCAACCGAAATTTAGTTCTTCCAAAATTTAGCAGACTGTGAATCTCAACTTCATTTACAATTCAGCTGGAGCAAATTCAGTTACTATTTTCTGTTCGTAGATGAATCTTCAACTATTTGTATGAGCTTTTTTTATAAGTGTACAAATTCAAAAATATTTTTATTGAATTGTATTTGATTTGTTCTATCATTTGTATTATTATGTTTAACAAATTACATTTTAATTAATTAAAACTTTTAATAATTTCCGACCAAGTATTATGATTTTTTAAACACTTAAACAATGTCAGAGCCCCACCTAATAAAATGTCACAGTGTGTGTCTTCCTGTTGTTACCAAAAAGTAAAAGAAAACATTATGATTTATGAGCTGTACAACTAACGGTACATCACTAACACTCGACACAGTCAGAGTACGCCTTAAGTTATAAAAATAAAAATCTTGATAGTTTTTTAAGTGCATTCCATATCTAACACTACCACAAGTACCAACAATTTCATTTCACGATTTTACATACACACGCTGTGCTCCTACCTTTTTGTTGGAAATAAAACAAAAAAAAAAAGAACTAAGATACAATCACCCACAATTGCCACCATATATATTAACAAAGAGTGTAGGGTAGAGTGTACAATATGTCTTATCAGTGTCACCAATCAAGCATAACCACTATAAATTAAATATTTTGAAACCATAAAACATTAGCCACCATCTGAATAGTACGAGTTTATACTTTAGGTTGCTTCTCAAAAAACAAATGTTCAAATTTTGATGAGAACACACACCACAGTATGAGATTAAGATTCGTGAAAAAAAATCTGTAATTTCTTCAATATTTTGGAAAAAAAAAATTACAGGGTCTCTCCCAGACATTTTTTCATACAAAAAAGTTTTTCATACAAAAAGTTTATTTTAAAAACTTTCAAAAAAAAATATATATATTTTTTAATTATATCTAACCGAAGAGTATATTCAAATAGAGAGCCTACACTTTCCACGGCCCTCAGCAACAAAAAACCAAACTGGGGTAAGCAAATGAAAACATTTTATTACACTAAAAATTACACTAAACTTTTATTATGCTTATACGAGGGCGGATCAATAAGTCTGTGACTTTTTGAATAAAACACAGTTTTTTTTTTGCAAAAAAAAAAAAAAATTTTTCAACATAATCTTCTTTTAGCTTAATACACATAGTCCAACGTTTCTCCAATTTTTGTATCCCTTCCAAAAAACAGGACTTTTCGAGTTCCATAAAATAGGCATTTGTTTCATCAATAATTTCGTCGTTGGAGGTAAATCTCTTTCCACCGGGCCATTTCTTTAGGTTTGGAAGTAGGAAATAGTCACTGGGGGATATATCCGAAGAATATGGCGGATGAGGTACCAATACGTGGCACAATTTTGCCATTGAGACTGTACACGTGTGCACCCGTGCATTATGATGATAAAAACGAACTTTTTTCTTGGCCATATGGGGTCGTTTTTTTTTAAATCGTCGTTAAATCGGTCCACTAAGTTGGCATAATATTCGCCGTTTATTGTTTTTTCCCTTTTGCAGGTAATCGATGTGGATTATCCCGCGTGCAGCTCAAAAAACTGGTGCCATCACCTTATTGGCCGACAACCTTACCTTGGCCTTCTTCGGAGCCTGTTCACCAGGAGAAGCGCATTGTTTAGACAGCTGCTTGGTCTTTAGAGTGTTGTAATGGATCTATGTTTCATCCACAGTTACAAAACGCCGGAAAAACTCATTCGAATTGCGGTTAAACAACTCCAAACAATCCTTTGAAGTTGTCACACGATTATGTTTATGGTCAACTGAGAGCAAACGCGGCACCCATCTTGCAGACAGCTTTCTTAAACCCAACTGATCATTTAAATCCAAAACCACACTGCCATATGAAATCTCACGCACTTTTACTCTTCGATCGGCCAACACCATATCGTGTATTTTTTCGACGTTTTCGCGTGTATTGACCTCAATTGTCCGTCCAGAACGTTCAGCGTCATTTGTACTTGTGCGACCACAGAAAAATTCAGTAAACCACTTTTTACCATTGAAATCGATTGTGCAGAGTCCCCATAGTAATTATCAAGCTTTTCCTTGTTTTGATTGACGGCTTTTTCGGAAAAAATTATGTATAATGAGCACTCGAAATTCACTTTTTCCATTTTTAAAAAAAATCCGCGAGGTTCCATGTTTTGAACAGCTGTTAAACACAAAGTAAATGACGAAACGTGCTCAAAATTTGACAGTAGTCTATTAACAGGCGGTACTTGATGGGATCAGTGTTGCATTTCATATAAATACGAGGGAAGTTCGAAAAGTCACGGACTTATTTATCCGCCCTCGTATTTTGTTATTTTCTATTAAAAATTTATATATATTTTACTTTTTAATTTAAAAAAATTCTAACCAAAAGCTTATTTTTGAACTTGAATAATCTTACTCACATCATAAAAGTTAACATATTTTAATTTTATCTTGCTGATTGTATCATTATAATATATAATAAAAAATTTTATTAAATTATTATTTAAAACATGATAAAAATTAATTTAAACTTTTAAATTTCTGCAACATATTTTCCTTTGCTCTGTGCGAGTTTACGAACAAATAAAAAGAGAGCAGAGTGAGCGACAATGAGTAGTATGGAAACCCACTGATTTACCCCGACAGCTCATGAAATAAATATTTAGTGTTAATAAGATTGTTAACACCAGGGCAACCAGAAATATGCCGTACCATGTTTTTCCGTATGCATTGTATTGAAAAATGAATGAGAGATTTATCCGTTTCAGAATAATTGACGAATTCTGGCATCGATTTGTTAGAGGATATTATTGCATATATTGCTCTTAATAACATATTTTTGTATATCTTTAAATATTTTTATCTTAAGAGCATAATTTTGATAAAAATTTTATTTCTAGCATATTTTTGTAGTTTCTAGAACAAACATGTATTTTAAGAGCACATTTTTTTACTTTTTTTTTGTTTTTTCCTTTTTTTTTTCTTCGAAAGATAAATTGTTTTGTATATTTTCTGGGGTTTTTAACATCAATTTCGGATATTCGACAAATTTTTTTCCTGTTTTTGAGTTTTCTGTTTTAAGAGTACAAAGATTTTTCAATAATAAATCTTTAACCTTATTTTTTGTTAGCAACTGAAATAAATTTCACAAAATTACTTTAACTTTAATAAACAATAAATTTAAAAATTCGTTTTTTAAATTTTATTAGCATATTTTCCATATTTTTGGTCAGTTTTTATGGGCATAAAATTAAATTTTTAGAGCATATTTCTAGTTGCGCTGGTTATCACACTATCATTCGCGGATACAAGTGGGGAGGGCTAAAGGGGCTTTAGAGAGCTTATTTGAATAGTTTCCTTGTTAGTTGTTTTCCAAAAAATTTAAATGTAAGTTCGTATTGGAAACCTTTAAAATGTTGATATATTTTTGTTGTTTTTATTACAAAAATTTTTATACTCAAGCATATTTTCTATAGAAAATTTATCAGATTCTGAAACAGTATTGTTTCCGAAAAACTCTTTGCCAGTGGGATATTTGCATGTAAAAATTGTTAGTATGAAAAATTGTGCGATTTATACCAATTTTTTCATCCCATATGAAAATTATCATATAAGAATAACAAAACCCTGTAATATGTTCACTCAGGAAACAGTCTCAGTTGTATTCATCGAATTTGTTCCCAATAGAATTCTGGTATTTACGCAAACTATCTTCATATTAATTTAATTTTTAGTCGTGAAAGCTAATATTAAGTTGTTTCATTCAATATTAGATTCCCCTTAAATATTATTACATTCCACAAAATTTTATTGAAATTAAAAAAATTGTTTGATTTTTCAAGTATTGAACCCGTATTTTTCAGATTAAAAGTCTATTGTCCTACTCATTTCACGACAATTGCATTTAATTTTTTTAAGTTATGGGCTGTTTACACATTTTAGTATTTTACTTTAATTAAAAAAAAAAACTTTGTTTTTTCCGGGATTTGAAATCGGAAACTCGGAGTAGTTGGCTGCCGCTCGACCCATTACAACCACAAACACTTATAAATGTTGAATGCTAAATTTGAATTTAAATATTTTGTTAGGAAAACAAACATAGTCCAAAATTCGTTCGTTAATACCAATCATAGTTGCGTCTATAATCAATGCAATCAACAAGTCGATTGGTTCTACCAAAACCTTAATTTAATTGTATATTCGATTGGGAAACCCATATTTGCAGTTACCACTTCTGATTATCGACAATTTTGTAATAAATTTGATAGCTGGTACCAAATTCTTTGCATTTTCACTAAATAAGTGGTTGATTCTACCGTACACAATTACTAACCGAATTTTATTTGAAAAGTGAATTGCAAATACCAACAATTGTATAATAGGATTGTCATTTAGTTCATGTGTCCTTTGTTTAAATTCCAGTATGGTGGTTTTGCTTTATTAACCAATTATAGGTAATTCCTAATGAAATATCGATTTATAAGTTAAATTTTATTGATTTTGACCGAATTGCAACCAAAAAAAAAAAAAGTTAAACTCCTTACCTTTGCATTATTTCGCTACTTTATTGCAATTACTTCACCCATTGGTAGTACCAAATTTACATGTTAAAATGTTTTTATGTATATTAGATTATTTCTATACAAAATTTAATATAATTAAATTGTTACTACAAATTTGACAATTTAACCGGCTTATTGTAAAAACGTGGTAAGCCACATTTAGTGTTTTAATAATTTTTGCAGTTTTATAGACATTAATATTTGATAGACGTTTTTCTAAACACTTATTAGAACTACCTAGCGTATACACCTCCAGAAAATTCATATTTTTTCCATTTCTTCAACCATTAAATGGCGAAAACAAATTAAAATAATATGTGGATTATCAAGGTTTTTACAATTAGCCCTTCAATTCTAAAGTAATATTCAATTTAAAAATTAAAGATTTAAATAAAAAGTTTTTGCCTGTAACCATGCACGGCTTCAGCAATTAATATACGCGGAAATTTCATACGCCATGATGTACAATTGCATGTGTTTGTTGCTTTTTTCACACTGCGGAGTATAAAATTTCCCCTTATATTAATTTCTGGCGCCGCGCAATGCCTGTAAGTGAGGAGTAAATATAACCGAGTTCAGATGGACATGTCCTTGCTAAAATAATAGAGTTTCTAATAGAAAAGTAACAAGTTACCTCATTATTACAAAAAGTTTCATTTCTCCACCCAAAACATATAAAAAATTTCATGTTTACAATTGTTAGTTAAATATTTTTAAATTTATAACCAGACACCCGATTTTAAACATTTTAAAACCAACTTTTTTGTTTGTGTCCTACAAACAAACAAATATTTTTTTTCAAATATTTGTTTTTGCAATGACAATGAAAATTATTCAAGTTCGAGGCCACACTCCATATTTTTTTATTATGATATTATCCTAACAAATAACCTATAGAGTTTTTGTTTTTAAATTTATTAATTGACCACTTTCAGGAATGTGCTGATAGATATATTTTGGGAATTTTCTGGGTTCCCATCATCAGAACACGTTTTCAAAGAAGTGACAATGCCATGCAAACATTCATATAAACTAGTTATGACACTATATGAGACCTAATATATTAGTACGAAGTTAAAGATTATCACCATTATGTGCAAGCTCTCTCTACCTTTATTAGATATAGAATTTGTTTTTGTTTCAGAAAGTTGTTTATATTTTAGAAAAGTTTAAAAAACAAAATAAATAACAAATTTAAAAAAATGTGATAGACAGTTTAGTATAATTTCTTTTGTGAATCTTAATCTAATCCAGGGTTGTCCCGTCAAATATTCTAAATCTGATTTTAAGAAGCAGCCTAATACACATACGATCAGATATGAATATAACAAAAAACGATGACACTTTCAATCAAAATAACCATTGTGTCAGATTTGAATTAAATAAATACAATTGCAGCAACAAAACACGGTAGCAAACTCAAAGAGGACAATAGATTTATTTATAATTCTGACATATTTTATTATTATTATCACTGATACATTCACTCGATTCCTATACAATTACGCCTCCACAGATAGTTTTTGTTTCATTCACTCCATTTATTTTAAATATTTCGTGTGCGCATATAATGACATAAAATTGGCTACGCACCTCTGGCAATATAAGCAATTAGAATTCATAACTCATATGCTACAACATAAAATTGTTGCTGCTTGCATGCATTTGTGTTGCAGACACAAAATTCAAAAAAGAAAAACTTAGACTGACGACTTTGGGCATTGTTGGCTTGCGTCGTCAACCATACTAACTAACACATACACACACATCTGTTGTCGTTAAATTTTTATGAGCGATTTGCTTTCCGTGATGAGCATAATTGACATTTATGATTGCTGGAAGTTAATTGTCAATCTGTATGATGAGTTTATTTTTCTCCTCTTTGTTGTTGCAACTTGTTAAACTCCACGCCTTGTGGCCTAACACCCAATGCAATTATTCAATCATATTTTTTTAACGACTTTGGATTCTTACGCAAAATGCCACATAAAATTTTTATTTTATTTTTCTGTATGTTAAACAAATTTATATTTATTTATCCTTAAGCATATGCCTTCATAAAAGGAAACTCTAGTCAGACAACATTTGATTTATAGACATAACGTTTGATTATGGAATTACAATTAGAAATTATATTGAAAATTTATTAACATATTGGAAGTTTCCGCATTTCAAAAAAAATTAAAGCGTATTCTGTACCGAATGGACAATAAAGTCGATCATATTCGACTTTTGCAGGAAATTTTTCTTAGGACAGGGCACAGTGTAATGCTTCATAAATATTTTGGGAATAATTCCGCCATTTCTTTCTGACTGGTCGGATTTTATGGCATTCCGACCAGCAAGTGAGAGATGGCTGAATGATTTCCAAAATATTTATTAAACACGCCACTGTACAAAGATAGACATGTCGTTAATAGACGAAAAAAATATTTTTTTAAAAGATTCTGCCGAATTGGGATGGATTCTCATCTGAAAACCTGAAGCTTTCCAAAGTTGTGAATTTTGTTTTTTTTTGTTTAAAATTAGATTTTTTTCTTTCTTTTTATTTGCGGTCTCTAAAGAAAACTTAAGATCAAAGTTTTTCTTTTTCCGAACTATTCACAGTATTACAGTAAATTTTTTAGATTGAAGTTTTTGTTTTTTCTCGTTAATGTAAAAGAACAATTTTTATACAAAAATTACGATAACGAAACATTTTAAAGTATTAGATGAAAATCGCAAGTCGAACAAATTTAAATATTTTGTTTAATTCTAAGTTTTTTTTAAAAAAAATCATCATTATTTCGGTCATAATTGGACGACCAGCATTTAAGTATGTAAATGCTAATGCCAAAGCATTGATATTTATATGAAAAAAACTAATGCCTCAATGCTAAACTCCCAAGTATGATTTCGGTGTCTCGAGCAATCTTAAGGTTCAAAATAATGTTAATTTCTTTAACGAATTTGTTTAATTTTAACCGATTTTTTCGAGTTTCATTTAGTTTATTCAGAAGTGTCAAACAATTCGTTGACTAATGCTATTTTAAGAACTATTAAAAAGATTGTGCGATTGAACTAGATGAAAGAAATAGCAGTAGTAGTTAGACAACGGAAATGTGCTCTGTCTGAACTAATTTGAATGCCCAACTTTAGTTCCGAAAAAGTGGTAAAATTTTATCTGTTTACCAAATATGTTGCACTGAAGACCGCATATATTGTCCAATCAAAATTTTCGGTTCTTTCTCGCTAATAAACGAAAATTAAGAAATATTTTTCATAAAAAATTGCGATTTCAAAAAAAAAAAAAATTCGCTGTATTCCAAAGCTTTAGATTTTCCAAAGAAAGCGCTAGTCAAATATCAATTCCGAAGTGGGTAATATTTTCTAAAAATATTTTTTATATTCGACCCTAATAAACATTAAAGGCATTTTATAATGTATTGAGAACTTTCAAAGTAAATTTTAAGAGCTAAGTAACAATTATATAAACTATGATCTTTTAAGAAGAAAACAGCCAAATTAACCCTCACGTGTACTTGGCATTTAAAAGACCCAACAATTTGAACCCTTCGAAGGCCGAAACTTCCGGAGACATAACAAACTAACTCAATGCTGTTTCTTTAGGGCAACTGCAATGCTGTTTTGTCTGAAATTCAAAAAGTAATTAACATATAAGTATTAATTTAAACTGATGTTTTAAAACAAATATACAAAAACGTGACAAACATTTTAAAAAAAATGTAATCTTTGATTTTGGGTTGACCTCGAAGCAAGCCTTTTTATTAACAGGTAATAAGTTTGGTACTATGACATAACGGTAGGTAACTTGTTATTTTTCTCTTTTTATTTAAGGAAAGGCATATCCACCGGGGTAACTACCCAGGCAGAAAAATACAATCGGCACAGTGTTGGCAAAGCTTCGGCCATGAGCGGTTATGCCTTGTTCATTCAAGTTATAGTGTTATTAACAATTTTGGAAGTGTTGCCCTGTTACCCGATTGATAACAGCGGCCAACCGTTGGTTTGAATGAACTTGCTACCGTTGGCATAACGTTGGTAATTCAAAAAAATTGGTCTTTGTATTATAGATTATATTTAAATGTGTGAAATGTAATAAAATATTTTAAAAAAAGCTTCTTATTGGTTGTAATGTTGTTAAAAACAATACTGGCAAAGCATTTTGAGGGTGCTGCTGACAAAATACATGCTTTCCAAACAGTGTTTTCCTAGTACAATTATAGTGGTACCTTTGGTTATTTTTATCACAGTGGATCATACAAAAGTAGCAGTGGTTTGCCAGTTATAATTTTTTTGTACGGTTGGCAGATTATACCTGGGTACTGACTTTTGTAACATGTTACACCTCTCACTTAGAGGTAACGATTTTTCAACTTTTTTTTTTAATTTAAATTTTCAATATTAATTTAAAACTGTCAAATATGTAGTACAAATTTAATAATATTAATTTGTATTTCTATAGATCCGCCCTTAATTATTCCATAAAAACATTCAAATATTGGAATTTATTATTACTAATGGGCGAAGTAATTTCATTTAATTGGTGAAGTGATGCAAGGGTAAGGAGTTTAAATTATAACCAAATAACATATTCCGTAATACCAACCTATTACCGAGGTTTTGGTGGGCTTCTATAGTTTTGAGACTATCAGGCATAAATTTATATGTATCTCTAATATCGATCACTACAGATTTTATTAAAATCGTACTTCAAGCTTTGTTTAAATAGAGAAATGCTCATCAAAAAAAAATTAAATATTGTGTTTAAGCACAAATTAGTAAAATGAACAGTTAAAAACAATATTTATAATTCAAACTAAGCACTGCAATTCCAAGCGAAATGTAGCGAATTTCGCTTTTTAGCTTATAGGGTACCCAATCGGTTTTGGAGACATGTTTACCAAAAATCAGTCGTTAACTATTGCATTATAAACCGGTTAGAGTCGTTTATTCAAATCTCTAATACTTCAAAAGGTTGGCTCTAAAATGTCTTTTAGACCGCAAACCAGAGGCGAAAATGAATAAAGGTTTTTAAATCAATGTTTTTACCTTGGAAATGAAATCTTCAAAAAAAAATTTGTCTTCGATTAAAACACAAAAAACTTAAATGTTAATGAAAGTTTATACCACTCTTATTAACATATCAACGCTCAAATCAAATCTGCCAAAGAGAATTCAGTGAAAATGTATTTATATTAGAGGCAAAGACGTTAAATAGAATAAAGCAGGGTTGGCAACCGTTTCATTCGGTTATTGGTTTTGGGTAATGGTATTTTGTGAATAATTTGTTAGGGTATTTTAAGGTTAATGATATTTTAAGTCATATCGTTATGTTATTTTAAGGTTATCGCCATTTTAAGTTATTTGGTTAGGTTATTTTAGGGTTAATGTTATTTTTTAAACATTTTCCTTGTTCTTCTTGTGACGGATCGCTATCGGCACTACCTTGGTATTTTAAATATACCAACTGTCAAAAAATATATATGTAAACGAGTTAGATTAAAAAGGTGGATTAACTTTAACCAAATATAATAATTTCTCAGTCTAAACTGCCTACAAGAATACAACTAAAAAAGTACAATTTTCAATCCTTGCAAAACCACCCTATGGGGAATGAGGAGTCAATTGTCCTAAAAGTGACTGGTTAAAGAAGGTCTTATCACAAGACTGGTATAATTTAATACTGAAGTGGGTTAAGCAGTGTCAATTGTCCTAAAATTACCAATCTTGTGACTGGAAAAGGGAGGACATACCACTTAACCAGAATGCTTATTAACAAGTAAAAGCCAATTGACCAGAATTTTACCCATTGGAAGCTGTTTAGTTTTCGTTTATTTTATACGACATGAGCCTTTTGCGATAGTCTTGTGGTATGTCCGTCTTTGGTTAGTCCTGTGGCATGCCACTATGTGGTTTAAAGCAGGACAAATGACCCCCTCCTATGACAAGCCAATGTTAAAGTTGCCAGTTGTTTACATAGGGTAGGGTTTAGCAGACGACTGGTCTCTGGCACGAAGGGACCGATCCTGTGGTACACGCAGAACCGGTCCCATTTACCATAGGGCAGTAAGATATTCTGATATTAAAGATAATTTTGTGTATATTTATATTCTTAAAAAAAAATCTTGATTTGAAGGTCCAATTTCGAAAAATCAAGCAATATATATAGACAAATGGGGTTAATGAAGTACATATCTGAACTACGATATTTCCAAAACTGCAAATGAGAAAAAATACCAGATTTGCATTCAACGTAGAAGATATTCTGATTGCATGTGTAGATGGGCTACAAAGCTATCTTGCAGCTAAAAATAGTGCGTTTCCGAAAAAAGCATCCATTTAGAAAGATGTGTTTCAAAGCCAGGATTTTTTTTTTTGTCCGTTGAGATTTGTTATTATATGTAGTGAAATCAACAATAAACATTCCTGATCTATTTTTCGATTTTATATTTGTGGGCATTCATTTATATTTTATTGTTTAAACAATTCATTCATAAGAAATGTATATGTATATCTATGTTTATAGAATTTTTCTGTCCGCCTTTTATAAATTGATTGTCAGTACTTAAGATAAACAGATTAAATTTTGTTTTCTATAAAACTCTTTATTAAATACAAACAGCTACTGGGTATTGAAAATATTGTTTTACAATAAAATCGTGGTGTTGTGACTTTTTTATATGTATTTTGGTGGACAAAAAAGTTATACATTATGTTCAATGTTGGTCTTTTTATGAAAGACACTGTAAGTTCTATTTAAAATTTTAAAACCTCCAAAAAAAATAACTCGTTCTCACAGAATCAATTCAATCCCGGATAAAATATTTGTTGTTGGCATTGTTGCTGCTGTTATTGTTAGTTTTATTGTCACACTTATGTGACAGACTACTACTGTCACTTTAACATACTGCTGGAATATGCTTGTTTTTTCTTTTTGTATTTGTAAGCCAGATTAAGATTTTTTTTTATGAATATCTTTTATACTATAAACCAATTTTTTATAGTTGGTACTCTGTATATCTAAAGGTTTGTGGGCTTTTCCATTGTATTCCATTCTTTATTATTTTCAATAGCTTTGCTTAGTGAAATGGAAATTTCATTTTATACAAACTAGATTGTCTTTTGTAGCTACTGGTAGAGTAGTCTTAAAATATGACATTGGTTATTTTTCATCGGGAGAGTATTATCGTGGTAACCGTGTTTCGCCTGTTCTTTATTTATTAATATTTATTAATATTTATTGATTTTTCTTTTTGGGTAATTTTTTATATCGAACACGGATGTAGCAAAATAATATTGTGAGTTGGTCAAGAGTTTTGTAACGGTTATGCACACCTCGTTGAACATTAAAAATTCTCGTAAATATTAAATTTATTTTCGGTTTTCGCTATGACCATATACACCGAAAAATCAGTAGGCTCCAACAATGGAATTTGTAAATTAAAACACCAGTATATATATATATATATATATATATATATATATATATATATATATATACTAGGGTGGGTCGATTTGAACATCTTATTCGGCGCTTCGCGTTTCTGATTCTTGGGATTGTACTGAGCAAAAAAGTCAACTAGACCATACGTCTACGGTGAAAATCGAGCTTCCACATTTTGACTTTTTTGCCGTATTTTGTATAAGTAACAATGTGTGGGATGGACATATCTCAGGAAGTAGGAGGAGCTTATCCAAGATTATGGTATCAATCTCTTCTCTAGCAGATTAATTCATCAATCATATTTGTGGGTAGGGTTTAAGGGGTTAATTTTTTAAAAAAATAGGGCTTTTTGCCGTAAAGTCAAAATCTGGAAGCTCGATTTCACCGTAGACGTATGGTCTAGTGGACTTTTTTGCTCAGTACAATCCCAAGAATCAGAAACGCGAAGCGCCCATTAAGATTTTTTTCCTTCCATGCTAATCGCCCCACCCTAATATATACCCTATGGGGAATGAGGAGTCAATTGACCTTAAAGTGACTGGTTAAAGAAGGACGTATCACAGGACTGGTATAATTTAATACTGACGTGGGTTAAGCAGTGTCAATTGTCCTAAAATTACCAATCTTGTGACTGGTGAAGGGAGGACATACCACTTGACCAGAATGCTTATTAACACGAAAAAGTCAGTTGGCCAAAATTTTACCAATTTGAAGCTGTTTAGTTTTCGTTTATTTTATACGACATGGCCCTTTTGCGACAGACTTTTAATAATTACCTAACATACAGTATTTATCGTCTGATATGATAAAAATAAAAAAAAATTCACTACATTTTAGTAGTGGTAATTCTTAATTCAAAATTCCTAGTTCTAGCGGTTTGGGCTTGGTAATTTAGATAAATACTTTTTGTCGTGTTAGTCCCATATTTTTGGAGTTTCAAAAAAAACATCTTAATCGACCTGGGAAAATATATTTAAATTTCATTATTCATGATGTGTACAAATAGGACTTATCTGAATTGCAAACTAATAGGTTACTGGTAATTGCGTATGTAAGTATCATATTTTTGATTCTAATATTGTGCTAATATGTTTTAAAAAGTTTTACAAGTACATTTTCCAAACTAAAGTCATTAAAAATTTGTTCTAGGATTTCTTAGATAACCATTTATATTGTAACTCAATGTGAGTAACCACTAATTCCTAATATAAAAGTAATTACCCATCAAGTAACTAATTATTCTCACTTTTTTGTAAGCGAGGGGGTAATGACCACCCATGAATTTTGGGTAATCGCGAACAAAAGTAATCAAGCGAGTAAATAGCACGCACGCAAACAAAAACTCTGGAGAAATATTATCGAAGTACTTAGTAATTATACAACTACGTACGTTTCAAGTTAGTTTTACAAATTTATTGTTATGTTTGGTAATGTCTGTTTTTGCTTGGATACAAGTCTGACGTTTTATATTTAAAATTAAGTAAAATTTAAATTAAATATAATATTAAAGATAATCTTATTACAAAAAATAAATTCATCTTACATATAAGGTCAACCATCTTCAATTTCAAAATCTGATTTCAAATTCATATTAAGCGACTCTCAAAACACTGTGATAAACCATCTACAACGAAAAAGATCACTTTTCAAAAAAATGGACCGCCATATTTATACACCAATTTAAATTATTTAATATTTTATTCAAGAGCGATAACTTTTCAAAAAATTATCCTTCATATTGGTTCCGGATTTTGAATTATTAAAATCTAATTTCAGTTTCGTATTTAGCGAATTCGAAAAAAATCATCCGATATATTGGATCTGCCATTTTTAATATCTAATGTCAGATTCATATGCAGCGATCAGAAGAACTTTGAAGTAACAATTTATAAAGCAAATTCCGAAACTTCTTGAAATCATCCGCCATTCGCGTTTTTAAGCGTCTCTAAAAATAGTATCTGAACCCTCATCTCAATATTAGCTTAACCATCATTAATTCCATATTAGGGCACTCAACTTTGAATATAAAGATATCTTAAGTCATGATTCCGTCTGTAAGTCAAGCTTAACCCTACGATGACTAATAATTGATATATTTCCCATTTTTAGTATTTGTTGTATTGTAGTTAGTTTCTGATCATACCAACTAATTGGACCAATGTGGTCTAAGAATCGAATATGGTGACCGCAAATTTAAAAAATATTTTTATTTTTTTTTTCATAATTTTTGGCACTTATTTTCTCGAACGCTTTTGAATATTTCCTCCAGGACACTGTTTTAATATAGGACATATCATGTTACATGGTCGTCAAAGATATCAATATAGCAAGTTTTTGTTGTTTTTATAGTGATATAAAGGGTGTCCCAAGAAGAACGCAATTTTTAAATCTGGCAACATTCGAAGTGTCATTGTTTGACATTTGAGCAATTGTTATTGTTTGCTAGTAGAAGGTACGAGGTTAGTAAAAATGAAGCGCTACACGAATGAACAACGCATTCTCATTGTGAAATTGTTTTACCAAAATGGTGAAAGTTTTGCGGCTACAGTTCGCAAATTGCGATCAATTTGGGGTCACAATAATGCTCCAAAAGAGTCAACTGTAAAGAGATTAATGGATAAATTTGCCGAAACTGGGTCTGTTAGTGATGTGAAGACAACAACGCGCCATCGACCAGGTCGATCGACCGAAAATGGCTGGAGGAATCATTGGACCTTTTTTTATGAAAATGAGGCAGCTGCATCAGTCATTTCAAGGTCGTGTTATTTCGCGTTTTGGAGATCAGAATTGGCCGCCTAGATCGTGCGATTTAACACAATTAGATTTTTTTCTTTGGGGTTTTTTGAAGTCGATGGTTTACGCGAATAAGCCGTCGACGACTCAAGCCTTAAAAGAGGTAATTGGACGCTGCATTAATGAAATACCGCAGCATTCATGCAAAACGGTCATTGAAAATTTCAGTAAAAGATCGCGTGCATGTCAGCAAAGCCGCGGCGGCCATCTGCACGATATATTGTTCCATACATAACCTCATTCTGTCTACTTTACGATATAATAAAGTTTCACGATTTTTTTTTAAATATCTGTGTTTTATTTAAAATTTAAAAATTGCGCTCTTCTTGGGACACCCTTTATATAGATATTTATCTCCTTAGCATAGCAAAATAATTGAAAAAACATGCGTCGTACGACGTAAAAAAGATAATAGGAATAAACTTGGCACGTGTTTCGTTCTAAATTGGGTATGCTATTTGTTCAATAATTAATACCGCTGATGTGCCTTGGAATGCAACATGACAGCAAAAAATAGTGCTTTCCCTGAAACATTTCTGGAAAGAAAAGAAAAGATAAGTTATGGCTCGCGATGTCCTACTTGTTATGTCTCTCTTGGTGAAAAGAAATTTTTTCTTGTGATCAAGAAGCAATTATTTCATGCCTTAATAGGAAATCAAATGCGCCTTTTTTTGCTTTGGGAAGCGCTAAAATAATGTGTAATTGATAAAAATTAAAGACCTTATTCACTTCTCTCAAGAAGTCGTAAAATATATATGCTTCAATAATGCGCTTTAGAAAATTCAAAATTTGGGTAAAAAATTTACAAATGATCTATGAAGTGTATTTAATAAGTTAACCACGTCTTCTTTTCATAGTATAACTTGATTTTTTTAAGAATTTTTAAAAATTTCATTCATTTAAAAATTTTTTTTTTTTTGTGAAAAAATTGAAAACATTAATGATTTCAATGAAATCGACTCATTGATACTTGATTGCGTTATTGTACGCATATATATTTTTTTTTTCATTGTATGCATTCTTTATAGCTTCAGAATAATGCATTTTGGAAAGCGCTACAAAATCCTTTAAGGGTGATTTTTTAGCAAATTTATTTTTTGACAACACTGTTTTGGGCAGCTCAGCTGTTTTTGTGTAACATGTTACTATGAAACATGTTCAGTCTGGTCTATAATTTAACCATGAATCGGCTTACAAATGAACAACGCTTGCAGATTATTGAATTTTATTATCAAAATTCATGCTCGGTTAAGAAATTGCAAATTGTGTTCAGCGACGAAGTTCATTTCTAGTTGAATGGATACGTGAACAAGCAAAATTGCCATATTTGGTGTGAAGAGCAGCCAGAAGCATTGCAAAAACTGTCAATGCATCCCTAAAAATGCACTGTTTGGTGTGGATTATGAGCCGGTGGCATCATTGTGCCGTATTTTTTCAAAGACGACTAAGGAACGTCACTGTGAATGGCGAGCGCTACCGTGCGATGATTACAAATAATTTTTTTTTTTGCCCAAAATTTGGATTTGATTGACATGCGGTTTCAACAAGACAGTGCCACATGCCACACAGCATGAGAAACAATGCCTCAATTGAGAGGCGAGTTCGGTGAACAGTTCATTTCACGTTTGGGGCCGGTCAATTCGCCGCCTAACAGTGCGATTTAACGCCTTTAGACATTTTTTTCTGGGGCCATGTTAAGGCTCATGTCTATGGACAAGCCCTCAACGGTTGACGTACTGGAAGCCAATATTGAAGAATTAATTCGTGAGATACCGACCGATATGTTGGAGAGAGTATGTCAAAATTGGTCCCAGCGTATGAACCATTTGAGGCGTAGCCGCGGTCAACATTTACATGAAATCATCTTTAAAAATTGAATTATTTAGATCGTTCTATCGACTCAAATAAAGATTTCATACATTTCTATAAATTTTAAGTGTTTTTTTTTTCTTTAAATTCAAATTCAAAAGCTCTTAAAAAATCACCCTCTACATGACGTTTAAGCGCTATTTTAGAAGCGTACAAATGTAGTTACTGCTTACCAAATCGAGGTTAATTTTTAATAGGATATGTAACATGAATTTTTTTAATAGATGGAGTTGCAAGAAACTTTTCCTGCAGTTAATTTTAAACAGTAGGGTCTCCCGTTTAATAAAGAATGACCAGTATAAAAGATGGAATTTAGTAACTGCCATAGTAAAGCATATACCCTGCAAAAAATAGTGCTTACCCAGAAGCGGTTCCGGAAGTCATTATTTGATAACTTCTGCTTCTTCTTTCATGTGCTCTTAGAAGGAATAAATGCAATCCTTCTTAGAAGCACGACAGAAGGCCTTCCCTAATTACTTTATAGTATGCAAGGCAGTGAAGCGCTATTTTGGAAGCATACAAATGTAGTTACTACTTACCAAATCCAGGTTATTTTTGCTGGGTAATGAAGCCTAAAAACAAAAAGTACCAAGGTACGCAATAATACGCTACTTAATACACGAAAGTAGAGTATCCTCCGGTTGTTCTCTATCATGTAAATTTTTCACATTGTCTTCTCATCTATTGATAAATTATAATTCTTTATTATTTGTCAATTTTATGTCAATATTGTAAGAATTGTAAAAAAAACTCTAGCTGATACCATTGTTGGCTGATATTCAAGGAAAACAGAAAAAAATTTAAATTATGGTACTGTATTGGTTATTTGTCGTTGGGGTTTTTTTTTATAAATTTTCAAGCGACTTATTACAGATTATCTTTCATCATTCCAATGAACCCGTGTCAGGTTGTTTGGTTTTTCTGTAGAATTCTCAACAACATAAGTATGCACTGTATGTACCATGGACTCCATTCTACCATTTCTTACCTTACGGCCATGCTACCTACCACCATCACCATTGGTCCCATTATTAGTTTAATGAGATTAAGTGTGTGGCGAATTGTGGCAAAAGAATAATGGTGTATTGTATTGGTTTTTATGTATTGTCATGTTAGTGTTGGACAACGATGTCGTATGGACCTACAAGTAAAATTGTTCACTTTTATCAAGGTTGGTTCCCGTTACAGTTTTTAGATAATTGTGTTGATTTATCATGGGGAATTCATACCTGATATAAATGTTTTAAAACAAGGAACAAATTTAAATAATGTTGTAGTATAATATTTTTCCGATTTAAATTCGATTTATATGTTCAACACTGTTATAAATTTCTGTTTCGGTATTTAAACGGGTTCATTTTTAGAATTCGAACAAAATAGCAGACTAAAAAATGCGGCGTTGATACGCTTTATGGTATCCTTCTTGTAAAACGATCATATGGGGTTTGATTTCGGCATGATAAGACCATAGCTGTTTTCTAACCGAAACGGTGGCCAACCTTGCTTTTTACTTTTTTCTTTTTTTAATTTCTTGCTTTACTCTTTTTGTTTTTTGGGAACAACTTATAACGCAAATGGTGGTCGTTATTAATGTTCATATGATTATTGTTGTTGGTTTTAGCGTAAAAAACTATCAGATTATTTATGAATAAAAAATTATTAATATTTCTTCAGGGCGTTATTTTATTTTTTAAGCTGATCAATTGAGAGCAATATATAACAAGTTTGTTAATACGAATATTGTTTATAGTGAGAGGTACAAGTGTTGCATAAAAAACAAAACTGTCAGTAAGTATTATAAATACCAATTGGATATTTCGTTGCATCTGTCAAAATAAGTACTTAATAAAATAAGAAAGTTGATGGGAACAAAAGTTTTTATATTTTTGAAAGGCATTTTAAGTTTTCAGCATTCGAATGGTTTTAAAAGTTTATAAATTAAAAAGGTCCAAGGCTCTCCAACATTCTTCTTAAAACCAATGGCTGACATAATATTTTCTCGATGGATTCATTTCTATTTTAATGAAATTGGAATACATGATAAGGGGCATGTTTTGCCAATCACAATAAAAACTACAACGTTTAAATCGTTTGTTTGACAGAAGTACATTAAAATTGAGTACCAAATGGACACTCAAACTAAAAAAGGCTTTACCTACATAATATCCTTAGTGTATAACACTGTTCAACAAAATCAAATTTTTTTCCAAAATTACAAGGTCCGACCTATAAATTTTGATAGAAGAGACAAAAAAAAAAAAGACACGTGTATCGGCGTTTTGAAAGTTTATATCTGGGTTTCATTTTAGGGAGAGGTAAAGTTTCCCCCAAATGCAAATTTTTGTATTGTCAATCGGCATAGAAAATCGAGTAAAGCTTTCGTTTAAAGTATATGGTGTGTTCATAAAATTTATGTAAAATGTTACGGAGAACAATTTGTAGAATATCTTAACCCTATAACTCCTCAAGTTAAGATCAAAACACCATTAAAACAGGGACTTAATGGGTTAAAATGCTGGTGTATTCAGGGACTTATAGTAAAATTTCACGGCGAATATTTTTGTGGAACATTTGAACCCCTTAAATCCCTTTTTTATAAAAAAGGACAGAAAAGACCCTTACCTTGAGCAGTTAGAGGGTTAACATATGCTACAAAAATGTTTGATTTTGATGTATTCAGGGACTTATAGTAAAATTTTAACATTTTAACCCCTTAAATCCCTGTTTTAATGGTGTTTTTACTCTTTTTTAAAAGAAGGACAAAAAAGGATCTTAACTTGAGGAGTTATAGGGTTAACATATTCTATAAAAATGTTCTCCGTAATAGTTTACATAAATTCTCTGAACACACCATATTCTTTAAACGAAAGCTTTACTCGATTTTCTATGGCGATTTACAATACAAAAATTTGCATTTGGGGAAAATTTACCTCCCCCTAAAATGAAACCCAGATGTAAACTTTCAAAACGCCGATACACTTGTCTTTTTTTTGTCTCCTTTATCAAAATTTATTGGTCGGACCTTGTAATTTTTTTTTGTGTTGTACAGTGTAATTGATCACAAAAATATCTCTTGTTCTCACAGAAAGCTCTGGAGTCTGTTTTCTTTTTAAACTTGACTTCAGTTGATTTGTTTAGCCCTCAAGTTTTTAAGACTGAAAATTGTCATATCAGTTTGGACTACTAGATCAAATCAAAGTTTGGTTTCAGCAAAAACTTTATATTGGTGCACAATTCTGGAAAAAATGTATCAATTTGAATACAGTATTTTACTTAAATTTTATATTGGGTATACAAGTTAATACTATCGATTTGGACAACATATGGCATAACTATCACATATAGTTTGTGTAAATAATGACATATATGGTATTTTGGAGGGTAAACATATGTCATTATAATTCAGTATTCGATAGATGCCAAAGTGTAAACACACATTTTTTCAATCTCTATAATAATGTCGAATTTTATGCCCAAAAAAGATGTTTTGCGGAAAAGTCTGATAACCTTCTATCATTTGAAGAAAACGGTTGCTGAAAGTTATCGATTGTTGGTAGAAGCTTACTGTTAACGTGTGAACGAAGATTTTCGCTATTGAAAAGTGGTGATTTCGACACAGAAAACAAGAAGAGACCTGGTCAGCCGAAAAAGTGTGAAGATGAGGAATTTGAAGCATTACTCCACGAAGATTGTTGTCAAATGCAAGAAGAGCTTGAATTATCATTGGGGTCACACAACAAGCCATTTCCGTACGTTTAAAATCATTAGGATTCATTCAAAAGCAAGGAACTTGGGTCTCATATGAATTGAAGCCAAGAGACGTTGAAAGGCGATTTCGCATGTCTGCTTGAAAGCTACAACCAGAAGTAATTTTCGTCGTGTTGTTACTGGTAATGAAAAATGGATACAGTACGATAACCCCAAGCGCAAATAAGTCATATGTAAAGCCCGGACAACCAGCCAAATCAACGCCGAAGCCGAATATACATGGCGCCAAGGTAAAGAATCTGTATTTGGTGAGACCAGAAGATTGTTTCGTATTATGAGCTGTTGAAATCTGGTCAGACGATCACAGGGGACCTGTACCCAACAAAATTGATTCGTTTGAAGAGAGCAATCAACGAAAACGACCAGAATATTCGACCAGACACGAGGCCATAATCTTCCATCATGACAACGCTCGGCCACATGTTGCAAGACCGGTCAAAAACTATTTGGAAAACAGTAGAACGGAAATTTTGGCTCACTCGCCTTATAGCCCAGACCTGGCCCCTTCTGACTACCATTTGTTTCGATGGATGCAGAATGCCCTTACTGGAATACGCTTCACTTCAGAACAGGGCATTAGAAATTCTTTTATTTCATTCATTCTTTACCTCAAAATCGGAGCAGCTATTTTGGCGCGGAATCCATATGCTACCAGAAAATTGAAAAAAAAAGTAGTGGCTAACGATGGATAGTACTTATAATAATGTATCAATTCATTTTGTTATTATAATAAAAGCATTTTTCAAGCAAAAAAATCCACATTATTAACTTGTATACCAAATATATAAATTATATTTACATTTAAAACAAAAAAGATTAAATATTCGTGCACAATACTAGATTTCTTAACGCCACAGAATGGATTCAAGAAAAAAAACTAATACAATTATACGAAGAATGTCCAAGTTCACAAAAAAAATAGAAACATAAACCAAACTGTTGCAATAGTACAATTTTCAATGAATTTATAAAATTAATAAATATACATCAAATGTTAACGTATTATGGTTTTAAATAAATTAGTAACATCATGATGCTTCTTTCGGAAAACACAAACAGATATTCGTAACATGCACAGAAAAATTTCACAGATTTCCTATATTTTACGAAATATTTCGTACAATATTCGAAAGGTTTCGTATATATTACCTACGGATTTTTTTCAGTGTAGCTTTTTCTGCTAATTTTAAGGTTAATTTCTATGAGTTTAACAATAAAATTAGTGTTTAAGACTGTTTTTTTATAAAAAAAAAAATATAATTTCATATTTATTTCTTTACTTTACATGTAAATTTTTAAAAATCAAACTTAAATACCGTAAGAAATTTTAAAATGTTATTATAATCGCCTTAAAATTAGCAAAAAAAAAAATATTTTACTTTAACAATTAAATATTTTCCCTTTAAAATCGAATCTTCGTCCTCATTATCCTTTAATCTTGTTTCGTTTCTAATTACTATGGCTCCAATCACCCACTGTTCTAATGATAGGGGTTTAGTTTAAAAAACAAATGCACCTGTACGAAAAACAATATTTGTTACATTAGTAAATCAACTTTAAACTCCTAGATAAGCATATACCTTCTACAAGTTAATAATAATTATCTTATCTACAAATAATACCTGCTCAATGATCTAAGGACGACAAAATATATGTACATACCATCAGGTTTTTACAAAGAAACAAGTGTGGCATGCAATTTGATGTCAGAGATTTAACGCTTCTGCTCAATGTCTTGCTGTTTAATTATCATAAGATTTTACAATGTACTGAGCTCTGGATATGCTGGTATCCCTTATGTTTCTGCTAAAACAAACAGCTGCCTTAGAAAAACAATCAAGAAGAGATAACATTCTAAAACACTACACTTGTTAAGCAATTATGTTTGTGTGTGTGTTGTTTTAGGTCCTTTTTTTAATTGTACGGTATATTCCATTCCATTTGTATGTATTTTTCAAGATTTGCATTACTACGTGTGTTTTAAATGTTTTTTTTTTTTTGTTGAGTTTTGGTTATGCAGGTCCTTTTTTATTTTAATAGTTGCAATATGTTATTGTTGTTTTTTGTTGCTTTTCTCATTAAAAGATAAGCTTATTATATGTTTTCTTTCTGTGTGCATAATGCATATTGTACATGTTTTAATGGACTTTTTAATTTCTCTTTTCCATTTTTGTTTGACCTTTGTTACACAGACCACAAAACATATATTCTATATATATATATATTACACCGACTCATATTATATGGAATAAAAAGTATTTTTCCCAATTTCAAAATGTTACTTTGGTTAGTTTTATAATGATTCCCAAAATATTTTGTATCTAGCAATCAGATTCCATTAGTTGGACAGTTTTAAGAGAAAAGTATTTTTTTAATTTAAGTATCATATAAAATGTCTTTTAAGGCGAGTCCAACGGTATACAAAACATTTCAACGCATTCTGTAAAGCGCGGATTTTGAAGTGCTTTATATGGAGATTTTTCTGGTTTAAATGTCATATTGACATATATTAATATTTAGCCGATGTAGGAAAATATGTGTTTTAGCTTTTTTCGAAATTTCCACTAGTTTGCGTTTTAGCAAAAATTCAATTGATTGGGAAATCTAAGTTCTAATCAGTCCAATATCGGTATTCAAATTTTTGTGTAATCCAGTGTATCAATGTGTGAGAATGTGGCGGCATAATTTTTTTTCGCAAATTTAAAATATATCGATGTATAAAAAACAAAAAACTAATAAAACTGTAAAAAGAACTGTAAACAACTATTACTTGGGCCAGAGTAAAAACAAAATTTTTTTTATATAATAGTCCTTTCTGGTCTTCAAAGTATAGTAACGTTATGATGATTGTTAGAAAAATACCCTAACCACTTCTTTGATTACTAAGAAGACAAGAATGGAGAAAAATGGATCCAGCATATTCATCCGTTGACATGTTTTATATACCGTTGGACGCACATTAAAAAAACCTTTTACAAGAGTAATACTGTATACGTTGTCTTATTTAACAAACTAAAAAAAAATATATTTTTTGAAGACGGTCCTGCTTATGGGATATCAATGCAAGAAACGATATATTTTGGGAAACATCATAAATATATATTGCAAATACTTGAGAGTAGGGACAAAAAGCGGTATCTCCTTAGCGGCCTGCCAAAGCCATGTTTGACTAGAATTTAGACATTTAAGACAAATGTTCTTTCTAATACAATTTAACTAAATCAAATGTTACTTTTGGATTTCTGGCCAACAACATGGTAAACAGATGGGGGTTAAAATGGGAAAAATCACCACCATGACGGCCTGTCCAAACCGCTAAATATAGCTACTTGAAATTTCGAAATCCTATTCGACCAGATTTTTTAGAAATTTTGATGGAAATGGTCAAAACACGTGAGAAGTCCGGGTGGTGTCCGCAAACTCCCTTGGATAGATATTAAAAATCTTGAATATTTGTTGCTTTGCATATAACCTTACGTAAAGTATATTATACTTTCTGCAATTTTGGTCGGGAACTTTTTAAAAGAAGCCGAATAGTTTCAAGTATGATATGTGGGTTCCTAATCATGTAAGAATATCCGATTAGACGGTATTTTTTGATATTTATTCGGGGAGGTGATTAAAGCTGGGCTGTTCACATGAAAATGTATTGTTGATTTAAAAGAAAAATTAGAATGTATTGGTGCAATTATACGGAAAAAAATCTCTGCAGGTACTCAGCTTCATTTAAAACATTTATACAAAATAAAAAATAGTTTTGACACTCTAAGTTACAGATATTTTTTTTATTAATGTATAAATACATCCTAGCAAAAAATAGTGCTTACCCAGAAGCGCTTCCGTATGGCTTTATTTAATTACGAAGCGCTTCCAAAGCAAATAAAGAAGGCATGATTTTTATTGGCGATGTCCTATTAGGTATGTCTCTTTTAAGCAGGTGAAAAGCGCTTCATTCATGTGTTCTTAGAAGCAATAAATTCATGTTTTCTGAAGCAATAATAAGACCTTCTTTTTGTATGTTGACAACATTAGTGCTTCATTTATTGCATTCTTTATTGCTTCAAAGAATGCATTTTGGGAAGCACAACAGAATGCCTTCCCTAATTGCATTATTGTATGAAATGCGGTGAAGTGCTATTTTGGAAGTATAGTAAATGAACCCAGTAAAAAACGCTGCGTACATGTAAGCAGGTTTGTAAGGGAGTAAGCCTAAAAGAATCCCTTACAAACCTGCTTACAGGTTTGATGAGATCTTTAGCCAGATCGAAATACTAGTATCAACCTAGCTAATATGTTTGATTTGCTTTATTTTTGTAAATATACGGAGGTTGAAAGCTCGTTATAAATTGAAAATAACACAAAAATAACCTCGATGTATATAAAAACAAAAAACTAATATAACTGTAAAAAAATATTACTTGAGCCAGAGTACACACTAAAATTTTTTTATATAAATAGAACATTTTTGGTCTTCAAAGTTTAGTAACGTCATGATGCTTGTTAGGAAAAGACCTAACCACGTGGTTGATTACTAAGAAGACAAGAATGGAGCAAAATTGATTAGTAATAGGTTTTTTGTTAAAGTTCTGCCTATTATATAGGCTCTAGCTTTTCTAAAACTTCGGGTTCTGATGAGATATTTAGCCAGATCGAAATACTAGTATCAACCTAGCTAATATGTTTGATTTGCTTTATTTTTGTAAATATACGGAGGTTGAAAGCTCGTTATAAATTGAAAAAAAAGCTTACATATGCTATGATTTTTATATAGCGAATTCCCACTTGGAAGCATTCCTTTTTGGCAAAGTAAGCGCTGATTTTAGCGCTTATAAAAAGCTGTGATTTCAGGGCTAGCAGTAAAATCATATTTCATGTCTATATTAATACGATTAAAAGTAATAACGTGAATTTATTTTACATAAAACTCTACTTCTAAATTCTATTGTTGTTAAAATTTTTGACATATATTATAATCATTTTATTTTTTTTTACCGCTCCAAGTGCTAGCTCTTCAGAAACAGTTAAATGACTAATTATTTTTTATTACATAGTCGAAAACAGCAAACACAATCGGAAATCACTCGGGAAGATTGGTACAGATCGTTTATAATACACGATATGAAACTTTCTGCATTACAACCTGCATCCTTATAAGGGATTATGGTAAGCTGCTTACAACCTCAATCCTTGTTAGGGAAAACAGTAAGCTCAAAATTTTTGTTTGTTTATTTTTATACGAAAATTATTCGTTTCCTTTGCTGCTTCTCAGTATTATGTTATAGTAAGCACCTACATCAGCGCATTTGTTTTATCCTGCTTCTAAAACCACGAAAATTGTTTACTGGGTAGTTATTGCTTACCAAATCCATGTTATTTTTGCTGGGATATATTAAAAAACAAAATATGAGTGCCTACAAAAAACTGTCTATGTTAGTTGTAAAATATAATCAGTGTAACTATTTTATGAAATTGCGGTTTTTCTTAAAATGTAAATTTTCACTATTCAATAAAATATTTATTAATAGACTAATCCAATGATTTTTTGGATTGAAATAGACTTTTAAGTCTATAATGTGAAATTTATGTCCTAATTTATGATTTGCTCTAAGCAGTCCTACAATTCTCAAAAATAAAGAACTAAATTCCAAAAATGGGATTTTTCACATTTTCTCCAAACAACTGTTACAAATATAACCCAGCAAAAAAAACCTGGATTTGGTAAGCTGTAACTACATTTTATGCTTCCAAAATAGCGCTTTACCGCCATGCATGCTATAAAGGAATTACGGAAGGAATTCTGTAGTGCTTCCCAAAATGCCTTCTTTGAAGCAGTCAATAATGCATACATAAAAAAGGCGCTTCTTATTACCTAAGAAGGCATGAATTTATTGCATCTAAGAGCACATGAAAGACGTGCTTTTCACCTGCTTAAAACATACATACCAAGTGGGACATTGCGAACAGAAAGCTTGCCTTTGGAAGCGCTTCGTAATTAAATAATGCCTTCCGGAAGCGCGACTTTTTGCTGGGAAGTTATAATTTTGCAGCTATTTTATTTTACTACTACTAATTACTACACAAACAACTGTCATGTAGTAACTGTAAAACTTTATGTGGATGTATGGTTCTTTTAAGCTCACAAAGTATAAAATGGTACACATTCAGAAGAGTTGTCAATGTAGTAAACGGTAGAAGTTAAGTTTAACAATTGCAGTTATTTTTATCTGATTTCAGTCGTGCGCCTCGGTAGGCTAGTTGGTAGCGTGCTGGCTTATCAGTGCGGGGGTTGTGGGTTCGATTCCCACCAGAGGTACTTTTTTTTAAAAAAAAGAGAAGCAACGCTCAGGAAATTCTTCCTATTAATTAATGTGTTGCTTTCTTTGGAAAGGGGATAGTGGAGTGATGAAAGGTGGTGAAAGATGAAGGGTTTCACACATGGCAACACTGTAATTGCGCGAGTAGTTAAGTCTTAGAACAGTTGTTGCTCGCCACCTGATGTAGAGTTGGCGAATTTATTGAAGCTTTTTGTTTCATAGACCTGATTCATTATTTTACTTCGGTGGGGTTAAGTGATATGCGCAGCGATACATATAAGTGATAGAAAACTCATACATATTATTTTTCTAAATTGATGTTGTCGTCACCGGGAATCGAACCCGGGACCATCTGTGTAACAGTCCAACGCGTTAACCATTACACCACAACGCCCACAAAAAAATTAAAATTTTCTGATTTATTCGAAACAAATTTTTTGATGTTTATTTAAAAGAATTTAAATAAAAATACAAAGTTTTAGTAAAACAGTAATTTTCAGCAGGCATTTTTATTCGTGCACCTTCAATTTCCAAGCTACACCCACCATTATTAGATTGATTAATATTCAAAATTTTATAAACACTATTTTTCAAACATTCTAGAAATTGATACAACAGAACAGTACACAGTGTGATAAAATACAGCATTAACTAAAATATCTGTTTGCCTTTAAAATATCTAAGATTTAAAAAAAAAAAACATCTTATTACAAAAACCATATATTTTATATAAATATTTGCATTTCACACCTTTGAATTCGGTTCTTTTGTACATAGTGTTTTTACCTTGAAATTGTTAAATAAATAAAACACTATCTGAATATTTGCTTCTTTTTTTCTTCAAAGTCACTGTTTATAGTTTAACACCTCTCGTTATTATGTTAGGATCATACATATAAAATAAATACAAATATAGGATGGAACAAATATTAATTTGTTTTTGTAGATAATATCACTTTTTTGTACTTATAAGAAAAATTACATACAATGTATAATAAAAACTTCATAAGCATTTTTATTTTTGTTTTATAACACGGGAAATCTATGTTCTATGTATAGAAGAAAAAAAAATAATATTTAATGTTATAAATCATGTCGATTCTGAAAAAATCACGTACGAAACCTTAATATTATATGTTACCGTCCGTCATCATCACCAGCGGCATTTATAACTACCATACCGGCAACAACAACAGTGGCTGAAGGAATGAGCGACATATACCCATACCTAGCTGACACTTTGTAAAGAGTAACAAAACTATCATCATACATACACAATGTGGGGTCCTGTCAGTTAATGTCAGCGTAAATAGTTGTGTGGTATGAATATATGACGTTTTGAGGATGTAGTCTACAGTTGTTGTTTCTATTTCTACCTACCAGGTAGAAATCGTAAAAAAAAACCAACACGAACTAGATAAATGGCAATATATTTTATATAAACATAAATAATAATTAAAAATCTAAAGAGAGATTCATAATATTTATCATTCTTAAATTAGGATTAGCTTGCGGCTAATATATTAAATTATACATTAGAACTACACACAAACACACACACCTTATCATATGATTATACCACCACATACAAGCTTGTTATACCACTAGTGTCCTGAAGCAATGTACACAAACAAGGATAGTCTGCTGATGGGTTCTTTCCGATCTTAATGAAATTTTAATATGTGACACGGTTTTTTTTAGCGGTCCAATCTTACGTTTAAGCATTAAAAGGTGGTGCCAAATTTAACACTTTTTTGAATGGAAACATGTCTGAAACTAATGAAATTCAGATTTTGTCGAACGCATTTTTGATGTACTTGAGAAAACAAAAAAATTTTGATACCAATATTAACTATGTAGTGTGTTCTTAATTAAAATATTATTGATATACACGCAGAAAAAAACTGATGTGTTTTTATGAAAAGCTTTCCTTGAAAAATTTCTTTAGTTTTAAATTCATACACACAGAGAAATAAAGTGCCAACCGAATTGAAAAGTGTATTTTAATGGTAACAACCTATATATTTAGCTAGTGAAATGATACATATATTAGATTTCAGAATATTTTGTTAGTTGCAACTAGAATTCTGTTGAATTAACTGAACTTTGTTGTGAAAACTAATGTTAAGTTGTGCCAACCGACTGAAATTCATAATAACCGAATTTGAGTCGTAGTAACCGAATTTTGAGTTGGCAATTAGCTAAATTTTTCTCTGTGTGTAACAATATAAATGCGAAAATTCTTGGGTAATATGCTAAACTGCATTTTTGTTGAATTTTACAAGCTTATTTATGTAAATTTCCATTGATGACCAATAATACAAACCAGACATGGGCGGTGTCAATTACATTTCACAATCACTGGTGAAATATTACAATATCATTAATAATTTCAGACCTATGCTCACACGTGTAGGCTTAAACGCTTCCTTAGAAAATTAGTAAAAATTTGTATTACCAATCATGGGGATTAGTAACAACATCTGGGTAGTTAATTACAGAACAATTACTCAATTACACCTAATTACATGTAATTAGATGTACAAATGTAATTGGCCTGTAATTAAATACACAAATATTGGTATTATGTCCCATGTCTGCTATTGACCAAATCTCAAATTTTACAAGCAAGCGTTTAAGCTAACAAAAGTGAGCGTAGGTTTGAAATTATGATAAATTTTACAAGAGAATAATTGTGAAATGTAATTGACGCAGCCCATGTCTGATACAAAACATGATATGTAAAATTTGCATTGATAAAATTTGAAAATTAAGCTAAAAATATATTTAAAAAAAAATAAAATCACAAAAAACACTTAGAATTTAGACTGACATACCCAAATCAATGTGGAAATATTTATTAGATATGCTCACAGAATAAATAAGTTGGAAATCGGTTGAAAATATGAGAAATCATTTTCCTAAAAACAAATTTTATACCAATTACCTATTTTATTTTAATTAAAACTGTTAAGATATTCTTATAATCAATAATTGTGAAATGCCACCAACTGTATTCTGTAATATTTCAATATTTGGTTGAACCAACCAATACTGTATTAAAACATTAATTGTGGTAATGATCAGTAAACACAACTGTTACAAAAAATTAAAATTAGTACTTGCCACTAACAAAAGATTTTCCCTATTCACTAAATAATAAAATTTCAATAAAAACATATATATTTTTTGTTAAAAAAATCAAGAATAAATACAAACATTTAAATCAACAAGGGAAAATGCTGAAAAAATTAAGAACAACGAAGGAAAGTAATGGTTCAGGTAAGGGAATCCATGAATTTTTTATGAATATGCTCGGGAATATCTTAATATGAATTTTTATGAGCGTCAAGGACTTACTCCATCAAAATATGTTCTTATAGCAGGAAGTGTTTTTAGATTTGAAAAGCTTAAGATTGCTGTATGCTTTAGAACCGGTTCTAGAAACAGTTATAGAACTGGTTCTGGGACAGTAAAACCTTAAAATTTGACTTTCAGGAACCTGTTCTAGAAACGGTTCCATGTAACCGCTGGTGAAAGAAGCTGTTCTAGAAAAGGATCATAGGCAATCTGTTCTAAAAACTTTTGCTGACGGGTTTGTTATTTGTAATGGAAATCGATTTCGCAAAATTTTAAAATATTTTCGTTAAATATTTTGTGATTTTTGAATTATATATAGTTACATAGAAACCGACTTAGGAAATTTTTTCAGTTTTGGATTATATATAAGTATGTCTAAAATGACGGAAGACGTTTTTAATGTTTGCATTATATGTAATAATGTATTGGGTTATATCTAATTTTATAAAAATTCAATCAAATTTATCAACCATGTGTTATCATATATAAAATTCAGAATATTATTTTTTTTAAACGTAATTGTATGTGCTTATACATAAATTTTTTTGGTAAAACATTTTGAAAATGTTATTCTATATAAATACATATTGACACAATTGCTATTTTATATGATACTATATTTTCATACTAAAGAATATATCGTTATATATAATTTGTTTTTACTCGGTTTATGCTACATACTAATTTATTTATTTGATTAAATATAACTTTTACACTTCAAATAATAATTGTTACTTATTTTTGTTGTTCTTCAGTGTTATGTGTGAGATGCCCCCGATTTGATGAATAAAATCTGTAATAAATTACGTATACACACACAAATAAAGAATCTGAAACTTTGCACACACAAAAAAGTAAACGGAGGTCTTTTGGCGTCTACACTAAAAAAGGTAGTAAAGTCAGCAAAAAAATTTTGCTTAATCACCGAAATTTTAGTACTTGCAAAAAAATTGCTAATAGCAACAAAATTAGTACAATCAGCAAAAAATGTTCCAACACTTAGTTGATTAAAAATTAAAAAATCGTTGCTAAAAGTTTTCAAAGTCTTTGCTGAACACTAGACAACTGAAATTATACTTAAGATAATTTGTTTGCCAAAAAACATGCAACACAAAATAAAGTTGTTTTTTTATACAAGTATATAACTTTAAATTGGCAACACTTTTTTAACTAGCTGCCATTTGTCAGCTGTCAAGTGATTTATGTTTAGTTTGGTTTGGCATTTCAACATGTATAGACTGAAGCCTGAACAACGCTTCCAAATTGTGCAAATTTATTTTGAATATCATGGTTCTGTTCGAAATACGTTTCTACGTCCATTTTACGGTCAACATAATCGTCCATCAGGGCAATTAATTCGATTAACTATGGAGAGACGTCGTACAGTGCGTACAGAAGAAGTTGTTGCTGCACTGATAATAATAAATGCATAAAAATACCAATAAATATCAAAATAACAAAAACTTTCGTAAAATAAACCAATATTTGTTCATTTTACAAAAGCTTTTGTTGTTTTGACATTATTTTCGTATTTTTAGCATAAATTATTATGAGTGTCCTGTAGAGCGTAGAGGAAGACCCCAATCAGTCTATCCGCCATCGTGCACTAGAATTGGATATGTGGAATGATATTGGTTTGCGTGCTTACAAAATCAGTGCATGAGCTGTGGTTTCAACAAGACGGCGCAATATGTCACACAGCTCGCGCCACAATTGATTTATTGAAGAAAATGTTTGGTAACAGCACGTTTCGGATCCGTGAATTGGCCTCCAAGATCGTGCGATTTAACGCCGCTTGACTATTTTCTATATGGATATGTGAAGACACTAGTCCACGCCGATAAGCCCGAAACGATTGACCATTTGGACCTCCAGATTAGACTACGTGTGAGCCAGCCGTGGCGGTCATATGCCAGAACTCATATTTCAATTTTAATACCAGCAGATTATCTTTCGAATAAAGTAAATTTCATATCAATTTAAAATGTTCATCTTTATTTTATTTCATTTCAAAGTTCTATACCTCTATAAAAAAAACACCCTTTATAAGTTGTTTTTATCAACAATGTTTTATGTATTAAAAACAGATTTATCCATGGTTGATGTTTTTATATGTCTTACAAGAGTTATACTTTTTAGTATAATTTTCCTCTTCTCTACTACATCCTGACATGTCGCGACATCTACTTTATTCTGCGTATATTTTTCGTTCTGGTTTGAAGTCCACACTATTTTTTGGTAAAATAAATTAGTAAAACATTAGTAAATTATTTGTAAAGCATTTTTTTAAAACAGTTAAGTGGTAAATAAGTATAACAAAAATTTTAGCTGAAAACATAATTTTAGCAACAAATTGTCTAAAAATAATATACTTGATTTTCAAGACGCTTTATTAGCTTCTCTACTAAATTATTTTTTTGAGTGTAGTGTTAATATGTATGATTAAACAAAACAATGTATTGATACATGTAAAAAATATAAAATTTTTTGGGCTAAAGTTAAGTTTTTGTTTTAATATCCATAACCTTCCTTTTAAAACCCACAGCCTTCTTTTTAGACTCTAAAATGACTCAGAAAAATTAGTGTCTCACTTTGGGTAATTTTTGAGTCTAAAAATTTAATATTAATTTCGCTCATAAATTGTAGTCATTTGTGAGTCAGTTTTGCTGCTACATTTCGGAGTCTTGTCTGATGCGTTTTTGGATTCAAAATAAAAAACTTATTAAATATGCAATGATGCTTCTGGATGAACATTTTTATTTGAAACAACGACTATACCGCAGAATGAAAATCTTAACATATATTTTACAAGTGGGCTAAAGCTCGGGCTTAACCGCAGTCCACAGCTGAAGCTCTTCAATTATGCGGGGAAGAACGCTAATAAGAAGTTTATACAAAAAATAAATAATAGGGAAGATACTCGTAATTATTTAGAGTTAGGTAACTAGAGGAAAATTAATTAACTTTTTAAAAAAGGATTTTAAATTTAGGGTGTTGCAGTTAAAATGCAGTTGAATTAACCGAAAACTAAAATTCAGTTGTACCGACCGACTGAAATTCTTAATAACCAAAATTGCGTCATACTAACCGAAATTTAGTTGGCAAATAATTAAATTTTTCTTTGTGTGCACATTTATTATTTTAAATTTATTTGTGTTAGTATTTTATGTTTGTTTGTATAGGTTCTATAAATATTTCGTATGCTATGAAGGACAAATGCACAATAAATAAACTTTTATAAAAACAAGATCCTTAGCACGCGAATGCAATAACAAATGCGTTTGTGTTTTTGCAGTTGAATGAAACTATTTTTTATAACACCTACACATACATTCGTACCAAACGAACATTTATTATATAGAAAATATAGCATTTGTTCGTGAAAATTTAATGATATATGACTGTTGTGTTCTTTATCCTTATTTTATTGAAAGGAAAAGGAATTGAGAAAAATAAACATATGAAAGAGTTGGTAAAATAATAATTGAGTTTTCCTTTCAGGACAAATTTCCTTATTATATTATGTTTGAAATTAAAAATGACATGAAATCAAAGTATCATAATTTTTTCACGTATAATAAGGTTCGTACTAAAATTGGTTTGGAGTTTGAAATTTGAAAACTTGAAAAAAAATGTGTATTTTGGGGTTCAGTTTGAATGCAGTTTAATATTTTTTTTTATTGGAATTTTCTCATTTAAATTAAAGTTAAATGCATTTTTTTATTATAATTTTTCCACAAAATTTTAAAATGTTCACGATTGTGCATTAAAGATATTTTTTAGTGCATAATTTTGATTATTTTCAAATAAAAACTTAATGTCAAAAAACTCAAATTTTTTTATGGAGAATAATATTTCAGGAATATTGTTCAACCAAATATTTTTATTATGCTTTTTATTATTATTTTTTAGTAAATATTAATAAACTTACGCTACATTTTTATACATTTACGAAATTTTTATTTGACACTTGTTAAAGGTTATAAAAATATATACATTCATAAACAATAATCTACATAGTTATTACACTGAAAAAAATGGTGCTTTTTAAAAGAAATGCTGCTTTTTAAATAACAAAATATTTGTAGCTAATTTTCTAGTAAAATACAATAAAGTTTCTTTAATTTTAAGTGCAGCTTTTTTAAATATAAGAAAATTAACGAAATCAATCGTAATACAAAGGTTGAATTAACCAAAATCGAACCATTTTTAATCGAACCATGTTTTCTTCAAAACTACTTGACTAATCAAAATAAAATGTATGATTTTATTTCAATAAAAAAGATTTTTGAAATTTAATATAGTTTTGCAAAAAATGGCTTCAGAGCTTAATCGAAGAAAACTTATTCTGCACGAATATAATAAAAATAAAAGCGTTTCCATACGTTTGATATCAAAAAAGTGGTGGAGAGCATGGCTAAAGGGATTTAAAAGAAGCGGAAAAGGTAATAGAAGCTTTTAAAAAGGATCCTACCATTTTAATTCGAGAATTCGCGAGTAAAATTAAGAAATCGCAGAATGTTTTTCAGAATGTCAAAAAGCGTAATGGACTCAAGTATTATAAAGATCAGGTATGTCCAAAAAGGAATGCAAAATAAAATTTATCAGCAAAAACACGCAGTCGACGTCTTTACGAAAAATATTTAACTAAATATAATTACGTGATAATGGATGATGAAACATATTGCTTTGAAAACTTCTGGTACATTACAGGATAAGACTTTTATATATACACACAGAAAAGTTTAGCTATTTGCCAACTGAAATTCGGTTATTACTAATTTCACTTAGTTGGCACAACTTAACATTGATTTTCACAGCCAAGTTCGTTTAATTCAACTGAATTTTATTTGCAACACCCAACATATTTATAAATATAATGCAAATATCGTTGTACTAACAGAATTTAGAAGTTGTTACCATTAAAATACACTTTTTAATTCGGTTGGCACTTTATTTCTCTGTGTGTACAAACAAAAAATTAAGTTCAAATTTCCAAAAAAAAGTACCTGGTTTGGCAAGCCATTTTATTTTTGTGAGAGAAAATCAAGTCATTTCATTACAACTGGTACAATAAATGGAGAAGAATGCTCTAAAAAGCGGCTGTTACCATTTGTAAGATCTCACACTACAAAACCGTTATTTTGGCCTGAACTAGCCAATTATCATTATGTAAAAGCCACAATTAAATGGTATAACAACAACAAAATCGAATTTGTACAAAAAAAAAACAATTCACCAAATTGTTCATAACTACATCCAATAGAAGAAAACCGTTCAAAATTCAAGGAAACAATCAGCTACAAAAATTTACCTAAGATCTCAATAAACAAATTTCTAGAACATATAAACTTCCTGGGAATTGGGTTTGCTACCTATGCACCTGAACAGGAGAAAAAAGGAAAAAAAATGAAATTAAAAAATTTTTCACTTTTGCCTACCTAAACAGTGTTAAGAATCATCTCTAGGAAGTTTATATGTTCTAGAAATTTGTTTATTGAGATCTTAGGTAAATTTTTGTAGTTGATTGTTTCCTTGAATTTTGAACGGTTTGCTACCTATGGACCTGAACACGGGAAAAAAGGTAAAAAAAAAAATCGAATTTTTTTAAGTTTTTTGCGATTTTGATCTGGAAGGTGAAGCTTTTTTGATTTTATATGTTCGCAATTTTTATTCTTTATGACAAGAGCTACAACTTTGCCATAGAGAGTAAATCGAAATTCTGAACGGTTTGCAAGATATGATCCTGAGAAAATTATCACTTTTTTGCGAAAATGATACCGAGGCCCCAAATCTTTGGCGGCCCATAAACAAAAAAGGAGTTGACTTTGGGATAAATTGGGAGACACGGGTCTTTTTTTTAGTCTTTTATCACGTAGTGGTGTCCGTATATGGTTATTTTGCCATGACTTAAAAAATTACACACAGTGTTATTTTACGAAAAAAAAATTGTAACTGCCTTTGCAATTTTACTAAAGTAATGACATTAATTCGTATGGTATTTGTTCGTAAAACATAAAAATTTTTATTTATATTATAAAATAATTTTTTACAAATTATTATTTTTAGTGTAGGTACTGAACTTCTAAAGGGTTTTCCAATAGGTACTTGACAACTTTGAATTTAATTTGTGAACGCACTATTTCACTGATCATCTAACTGTTACTTTCCTTTTGTTCAACATTTTCATCATGGTAAATTATACGAACGAGCAACGTATGCAAATTATAAAAATGTATTCGGAGTCGGTGACCGCAACTTTAAGAGCGTTAACTCCAATGTTCGGTCGTTATTCTCGCCCTAGTAGACAAGCAGTAACAAGTTTAGAGCAAAAATTTTAGTCTACATATTCATTATGTGATGCTGCCGTGCCAGTGAGACACCGGGTTGGTCTAAGTGCCGAAAATATCGCTGCCGTTCAGGCGTCCGTAGCAAACGAGACAAATCAGTCGATTCCGCGGCGTTGTGAAGAACTGGGCATCGCCAAGACCACTTTATGGCGAATTTAGCATAAGAACCTTGGTTTACACTCATACAAGATCAAGCTGACTCAAGAATTGAAGCCAATGGCCGATGGAAATATCTCAAATGGTTTGGGTTTTATTTAAAAAAAAAAGTTGTCAAGTGCTTATTGAAAAATATTTAATACTACACACATAAATTTCGCTCTGATATCCGCATGTTTTGATTTCTCAAAAACGTGGATCGTGTTTTTTTTTTTTGTTAAATATAAAAAAAACATTAGATAAAACAGAAACTATATTTCGTATACTACACAAAACACTTTCGTAAATATTCGTATTATTTACTCCTAATTTTCGTGGTGCAAAACAATGAAATATTTCGTACAATGTACGACGAATTTCGTATATATAACTTATAGATTTTCTCGATGTGTATTTGAAATCTCAGTCAATAGTAAACATTTTTTTATAACTTAAAACATGTTCCAAATATAGAATATTAAAATTATATATACTGGTATACAAAGGGACAATTTAAATGCTATAAATTATCAAGATATCATAAAAAATAAATAAATGCATACATAAATACTTTATATATTTTGTTTTTTTTGTTATTGTTTAAAGCTTAAATATATAAAAATATTATCAAAATACAATACAAAACTGTTAATTTTTACTGACTACAAATATTTATATTCTACGATGTCACCACATTAGGTTACCGCTAATATTTAATACCCGACAAAGGTAATAAATTTTTTAACGATCTTTAAAAAATATAGAAAACAAAATAGAAAACAATAAAAATCTGTAAATTTAAATGTAATAAAATGAAATCAAATGACAAAAAAAATTTGATGATTGTTTATGAAAGTGAAAATAAGATATCCTTAAAATAAAAACAATAAATAAAACAATGGATATACAATTTTTTAGAAAATATATATGGTTTGTATTGTTTTTTATTTAAAATATTTATTAAAAATTAAGTGAATTATATTAGACAATGAAAATAGTAGTGGATTGATTTTCAGTGTATTATTTGAATTATTACTGCTTACGTTTACAAAAAACATTCTTGACCATTTTTAATCCTCCCACCCTGACAAGTATGATGTGAGGCTACTTGCACCTCTCAGAAATTCGGATCGGTGATGCTAGGGAGCGATTTGACAAATATATGGATGTAAGTTATGATCGAACAGCAGACGCTATTTCCACAAAATAGACTAACTGGCAAACGATGTTTTGCAACGAAATTTATATCATGTGCTCCACTCGAAAAACAAATAATAAGTTCTTCAACAAAATTCTTTATCGTTGCCTAATTTAGGCTATATGAGTCAAAATCTTTTAGGGTGCATTTTGTCAACTAAAACATATAAAAGAGAAGTTTTGAACAAAAATTATTTCTATTACCAAGATATAACCACACTCCAAAAACTATTTTCTTTCTGCTCCAATATAAGAAGATTTCACGATTTTCGCTTTTTGGAAAAATCGAAATTAGGCGAAAAAGTATCTAAACTTCAATTTATATTGTTCAATCTTCAACGCTTTGCTACTAATACTTAATGTCTTCGTTCTGCCAAATTTCATAAAAATCCGTGCATTAGTTCAAAAGTTAAGATGATGTAATTTAGGGGAATCCTGATAAAATCCTGTGAGTCCTTGGACCAAAGTAAGGACTTATTATTAAAGATAAATCTTTAGTCTTACTTATATATTATTACAAAGAGTTTTTAGTCAACTTAAATAGTTTTTTTAGATTTTTTAAAAACTTTGTTTTTTCAAAAATATTATTTTTTTAAATTCTACGATAGTTTGATTTTGAAGCTACCTCGCTTCGAAACCGTGGACGGCACACGAAAGATTTCTGTGCAAAATATTTAGCAAATTTACCTTTCTATCGGAATATATTAATTTCTAAGTATAAAACGCTCATTTGACGCATTTGTGGTAAATTTTATGAAGACTGCCCTGAGTCAGCCCTACCCGTTAGAGGGTTAATGAAGCTTAAGAGATGTTGATCAAAGCTATTAGCTCAGACCTATGATTTTGCAGCTGTCATGTCTAGTGCATTAAACGGAACACAGGCTAAGGTTAGAGAACAGTTTCTGAATGCTAGTTTTATGCATTGCAATGCTCTTGTGTTAAATTTAGTTTTATTGCAATCTGTAAATTTTATAAAATAAACCAAAATTTAAATAAATTTTATAATATTATCAGGGCTATCTGCTTATTTTAATCAATCCACCAAAATAACTTAGTTTTTTGATCAGGTGGTAAAACGAAGAATCCCTACTATGGCAACAACAAATTCGGATCTAATAATAGTACAATTAGAATAATATGCAGGTGAAGACCACTGCAAATGTAGTTAAAAACAAATGAAATTTCACTTAAAGAAATTACGACTTACATTTCAGTAAATTCATTGTCATTTGTTTTTTAATGTTCAAAAAATTAACCACAAAAAAAATAAACATTTATTTTTTTTATTTTTTTAAGATAACAAAAAAACAACTGAAAAAAATTAATGTAAAATCATAAAGCAGTCATTTGATGTGGTTTGTTTTTTGAAATGAACTGCAAGGTTAGTTAGAAATTGAATTTGTTCTAAAAATGACTGACATTTACATGAAGATATTTTTAAAGCAGAAGTTCCCTGAGTGTATTTGAAGATATAGCTAACCAAATCGGTTGCTGCAACCTCGTAACTTCGGTTGTCATAACTCCCAATTCGGTTACAACAACCGAATTCCGTTGCTGCAACCGAATTTACGATGTTGCAGTAACCGAATCAATTCTTTTGAATGAAATTCTGTTTTGACAACCGAGGGCACTGATGTTTTGTTTGATATTCTTCAAAAAAATATTCAATATTGTTGCGAACATATTAATTTTAATGACGCTTGTGGTTCTGATGACCTTGTTTTCTTCGTAGGTTGTTCATATTCATGTTGTGAGTCTGCATCATCATCCGAGTTAGACATAATATTTAAGGGCATGTTTTGTTCAGTGTGTCCACCAATTTCAGTGTCATCTTCATCTTCGGTACTTTCATCTTCAAACTGCATAATTTTAGAACTCCACCAACAAACCTCCGCAAGCAATGCATCCAATTTTTTGCCTTTGAATCGCTTTTCCATTAGCATGGTCACCTGGTGGAACCTCTCTCCTTGTTCGTCCGATTCCGATTGATTTAATTGTGCCAAAAAGGTAGCAAGGTGGAAATGCATGAAATGTAATTTTAACGTCATGGACGCATTGATTTTTTCAAAATAATACATCAAGTTGTCCACTCGTGTCGGTATGTCATCTCGCTGTACACGGTCCTTTCCTAAAACGAGTTCGACGACTTGTTTCAATGCGTCCCATGCACATAGGTGGTTAAATTGGTTCGAAAGCATATTTGTGAAAGATTCGCTTTTCATTAATTTTCGTATATCCGGACCATTGAGAGTACCTGTTTGAAATATAAAAAAAAAACATTTACGAAAAAATTATTGGTAAAGCGAATATATCGAAGTGAACAAATTTAGATATGACAATATTTAAATACAGACAACGATACGTACCTTTTCTAATTTAAGCTTCACTGAGTTTTGGAAAGATGGATTTCTACAAATGCTAGTGTAGCTTAAAAGCGTGGGCAAAATATTGAAAATTTCGAATTCCTATACAAAAAAACACACAATCTAATATTTGAAAAAATATGTGTACAAATGTACACCAGATTTAAATCTATACAAAACTTAAAATTTGTAGAATTGCTAAATTTAAAAAAGTATGAAAATTATCGACCAAAATTTCCCACCGAAGCATTTGAAAGCTTTAAAAAAGTATTATGGATATTTTTTACATTTCAAGTAGAAAACGAATTAGTGATATTTTATGCCAAGTCATATTTTGATGACATTGTAGTTTTTTACATACCAAGTACTTTAATTGATTTTGATTTGTCGGATACTTTTTCTGAAGTATTTAAATTAAGCATGTTAATTTTAACCATCCCAGTATCATCAAGTTTTACTGAGAGATCTTTTTCAGCACTTAAGAGAACTTAAGAGACGTATTCCATTAACCAACTGCTATAGCAAAATTTATTAGACTTTGCCTTAATTTCTACAGAATAGTCTTATTTATTTAAAAATTAAAAAAAATTCTATGATGATATGGCTGAAATTTTCATTCAAAAAAGACGACGTATTGAGCTGGTTTATAAATAAAAAATTCAAATTAAAAAACGAAAAAATACCCAACTAAAAAATTTAAAGAACATAAAAAAATATATAAAAAACTAAAAAAATTAATTACAAGTCTTTAAAATGGGATCTTTTATATCACGTCCTAGTCGTGGTCCTGGATAAAACTTAGAAAAGACATATTTTCTAGTTTTAAAATGTGGTGAACACCACCAACTGGTGAAGTCCTATAGTTAGCGATACATTACTTTACCCACTATTTGGTAATGTGTGGTTTGGCTGGGATATTTATTTCAATTTACTAACAATTATTAACTAAAAAAAACATTGTTCTTGTTTTAACAAGAATTTTTATAGCAAAAGTTTTGTTTTGTGTTTTGTTACAAACATTAAGTGTGGGCTGTAAGATTAATGCAAACAATTTACAAACATTTTGTGCTATTTATGTAAAATTCTTTATTTTAATTATATTTTTTTAACGAAATAACTTAAAGTTAAAAATATTGAGAGAAAACGAAAAAAAATTGAGACACCAAGCATAATTTTTGCAACACGGAAATAAATAACCATATACGGACACCACTACGTGATAAAAGACTAAAAAAAAAAAAGACCCGTGTCTCCCAATTTTTCCCAAAGTCATGCACTTTTTTTTTATGGGCCGCCAAAGATTTGGGGCCTCGGTATCATTTTCGCAAAAAAGTGATCATTTTCTCAGGCTCATATTTTGCAAACCGTTCAGAATTTCGATTTACTCTCTGAGGCAAAGTTGTAGCTCTTGTCATAAAGAACAAAAATTGCGAACATATAAAATCAAAAAAACTTCACCTTCCAGATCAAAATCGCAAAAAGCTTAAAAAAAATCGATTTTTTTTTACCTTTTTTCCCGTGTTCAGGTCCATAGGTAGCAAACCGTTCCAAATTTAAGGAAACAATCAACTACAAAAATTTACCTAAGATCTCAATAAACAAATTTCTACAACATATAAACTTCCAGGGAATAATTCTTAACACCGTTTAGGTAGCGCTTAGGTAGCCGCAAAAGTGAAAAAAGTGACGCGGTGAAAGTTATATAAAGTGCTACAACATAATTCGTACACAACAGTGGCAACTGACAGTTTCAGTATGCAGTGTGAAAAAATTGATTTATTTTGCTACGTTTGCGGTCATCAAACCAGAAAAAAAACATCTACAAGATTTCAAAAGGAAAAGAGTCTTTTAACTAGTGAATTCAAAAGAGCATATACATTGTTTTTCGACGAAGTGGACTTGACCGGTGAAAATTACACACCTAATACAGTGTGTCGCCAATGTTATAACAATCTCATGGCATGGTTGAGTGGAGGCAGAGGTACTATGAAGTATTGTAAGCCGGTAAACTGTGTAATTACAGTACTTTTCAGTTATTGTCACGTCGAGTTAGCAATACAGTCCACTTTTTACTTTTACTGTCATCGAAAATCAAATTTCATATAACATGAGTTCGATATAGTCCATAAAGATATAATCACATTTGACGTACATGCCACTTCAGTTAGGTTACTTAAAGTAAAATTATATGGAAATAATTTAAGTTATATTCAGAATAAAAAAATAATTCTTAAATCTAGAAAATTTTAAAGTTCTAAATTATTTAAAAATTTCAGATGCTTAAGCGAAAATTGAAATCAGAGAATTGAGCTAAAGCTTTTCAAACATCTTTTCTATATTCCAACTTTTCCACCAGTTATAATACTAAATAGATTTCATATGGTCATATTAATTGATGACTATATCCGAAAGTAATTTATATGCACCGAAATGGCATATATAAATATTAGCCTTATAGTTCACAATTTGTGTGCAACTAAGAGATTTAACTATAAGCGAAAAGTGCTGTATTTACAAAAACTCGTGAAGATTTCATATATTGTGAGGATCTATATATATTGTAATTATATATAGTTAATCTGCTTGCATAATAACCAATAGATGCAAGCATATATAATAATATATATAATTGCGTTACATACATATATTTGTATGGCTCACTATAACTCAGATGTATAATCATATGTTGCATTATATCTAGGGGAATATTAAGGTGATATTTTATGTTGCTCCCATATTATATAGTACGTGGCTGTGTTTAATTGTAAAAAATGTAACAAATTTATAAATAATAATATACAATTTGATCTCAGTTAATACAATTCTACGAGGACAAAATTCGGATGAGAGTATATTTTGCCGACACTGGCAAAATCACTAGAAAATAGTCCTGTTTGCTGATTTTCTAATGAGATGTGTTTATTATTTTATTTGTAAATGTCAAATTATATTTTTCGGAGTAGACGCTACTTGCGTTAGTTAAACTGCGCCATTTTATTATAAAATTATATTTAGTTTGGCATGGCGTGGTGACTTGTTTTTAATCTTGAAGATTATATTAATTTTAATTTGTATAGTAATTTACTCTAGTGGTTTCCATACCAAAAAGTAAATTTAATTTCTTTAAATAGCTTGAATTTATCGAATTAAATTGTATTTATAGGAATTTTAATATAAGAAACTTGAATTTTAAATAAATTGTATTTTTGTTTGGAATTAAGTGTTTATTTATTCAAAATCCCCGTGGAAGTCACTAGCGAGGCGGTTTCCTCCCCAACAGTATATCTTGTTTAATATAATATAGTTTTATTTAATTCGAAGTAAATTTTTGTAATCTGATGCAATCTGATGCGAAGTATATTAACTTCGATAAAATTTAATTTATTTTGATACAATTTGATATTCTCAATATTCGGATCATATTATGTCTACACTTACATGGAGCCATATAATTTTTTTACCTGGGTTAATAAAAAAAAAACTGCAAATTAATGATAAGTTTGTAATTCTGCTTGGATTATGTAAACTGAATGAAAAATAAACAAAGCAAAAATATACACCATAAACTTTCGCTAAAAACTTTATGTTTCTCAGTAAAGTACAAAACACACAATTATGATTTTTAAACTTTTAAGCAATAGTAATTTACACTTTATTTAGCAAACTCTGCGTCATTGCGCCCATCCGCTCCAGAAGTAGATTACAAGTGTTAACTACTCTTGTTACGTCGGTTCCAATCGGAGTTTAGGGCATTACACCTCTTAAACAGCGGGGATGTCAACCTGCAAGCACGAGCAATCTACAAGCCTTTACCCTATATAATTAAGCTTATTTAATTTTATCGTGCTGGTGTCTGGGCTTTTTTCAATTTTCGGACATGCGGCATAGGCAATATGCATATTAAATTTTTGGTTTTCTCGAGTACTTTGATACCTTTTTAGACCGAATTTTTCGAAATTCTTGCGGTCTTTTTAATTAAACGTTTAATATATGTTACAAAATCAGTAGTTGAAAAAAAGAAAAGTCTCCCCTTAATGGCCTACATGCACACAGGAGATTGAGAACTTGAAGCTTTGTGCGCAGGTTTCCAGCGTTGATCAAATCCCTTTTGAAGTTTGAAGTTTGCAATTTATGTTCCTTTGAATATGGCCTAATTCAGTGATACGGATTTGGAGGTTTTTTGCAAGGAATGTAGTAAAATAGGTTTCTAAGGGAAAAGTTTTCGCTTTCCAATAATCCCCCTGGATTTCTGCAGGAAGTGCAAAAAGTCTCTCCCTTGACGCTCGGCTATACCCTGTGAGTTAGAAACCTTAAATATATACAGTTCACTGTGCTATACTCTAATTTACTATTAAGGTATATTTTTAAAATTTCAAGTGCTTGAAATATAGTGAAAATGCTGGCTCTAAACGGCAATAGAAAATTGCTTTATAAAGAAATTTTAAATTTTGTTTATATACTCTTCCTTCTGCGTAGACGTGCGAAAATAAAGGGGGTTAGGCAAATTCTAATGTGAGGAGCAAAATTCTCCTCCTTAATGGCTTACCCAAACCGCTGTAGTTAGAAATTTGAAATGCAGGATGCTCCTGTCGAATGGACACGCATGTCGATTCGACAATATGCGATTCACTTTGTCATTGTCGACTCTTCACTTTTACCACCCATGAATGAAAAAAATTTTATTATTTTTATATGTTTTTACAAAAAAAATTATATTTATCTCAATGCAAAAATCTTGGCAGACACAAAACAAGGCAAAACTTTTATGTTACAAAAGTTATCTTGTTATTCTGCCGGAGTTGACTTTTTTGCACTTTTATTGTTGAAATCAAATGAACAATCTAAGAATTAAAAAACGTTTCATGTTTTAATGAAAAAAACAATAATTTTCTAGTCAAATGCGCTAAAAGCGTATTATAGAATGTATTTTTGACCGCTAAAAAATATATGTGTTCTTAACATCACTATTTGAGATGAAAGTAAAAAAAAATTTTATTGCCACAATGATTTTTGGAAATACAAATGGGTACGGACAAAAATGCGCAAAGTCTATTTTTGTTAGTCCCGGTGTATTAAAGATGTTATTTTTAAAACTCCAACAATATGTTTTTGTAAATGGCGTCAAAGAGAAGAAACGCTTGATAATGCAGCCCAAATAGTTCGAGCTTTTAACAATATATTCGAAATGTGAGCATGCGCTAATAATGTGTTTTTGACAATTTTTATCGGAAGGGCAAAAAATGCCTTAAAGTTTTGCACTTACCGTTAGTGCTTAAAGTCGAAATCTTAAATTTTTTTTCTTGAGGTATGGGATAATTTTCTTGAGTTATGGATTAATATTCTAACCAAAACTGCCTGTATCCGAGATGGTATTGTAAAATTAAAATTTTTTAAAAATCTAAAGGATATCTAATCTTAAAAATTGTCACGATATACTGATTAAATGAATTGTAGCGCAGGATTTATTTGAGATATATTAGACTTTTGAATTTGAGATCAGAATATTTCGATAATCTGATGAAATATTCTGATCTAAAACTCAAAACAAATTTTACTTCATCACTTCTATATCAGTTATAAAGAAAAATTTGGACTCAGGGTATCAAAATCTTTAGAAATACTTTAATTTTTGAGAAAATTTGAAATCTATAATTCTTTGCAAAAAAATATAATTTCTTTAAAACTAGACTTCATCAAAGCGATAGATTTTCTGATATATCTCAAATACAGAAAATCATTTCTGGTGTAAACGCTTCCAGGTTAAAGTTTGTTCCGAATTGTGACTAAATTTTCCTATTTCAACCCTGAAAAAAATTATTAAATCTTTAAAAAACAGTTTTTCTACCTTATTTTCGTATTCACACCCTTTATGAGATCCTGAAATTTAGAAGTATTTTCTTTTTGAAGAAAAGGTTTGGTTATTAACGGTCCCTCTTATATTGGACCAGCCACTTTACGCGTCCTTTAAATAAATTTTTTGCTATATTTCTTGAAAAATTCTTAAAGTATTCGCTTTTAAAACATTTTTAATAAACCATGTTTTTAATCTTAATTTATTTACTCTCACATTACCAGAAAATATACAAAAAACAAAATACAAAAATGTTAGTTAATGTTTAAACATTAATTTGATATCAACCAAAAAATTGTTGTCAAATAGTCAAACATTTATTGCGAGTAGTGGGATGTTTGTTATGACAGCAATTTACCATGAATGTAATGAAAAAAGAATAATATATATAGTCGACATAAACGACCATAAGATACTCTAAACCGAAGTAGGATTTTTGTTATATTTCGCTATGCTACCCAGGATTCAGGATGGGTCCTGATTCGGATTATATGGGTAGAAAATTTAATTGGGTAAAAAATATAGAAAACTATGATATTTAAATTGACAAAAAGTTTAAATTCAGTAAATATCGGGTAGATTGTTGAGGGCTAAGATCGAAGATGGTCATATTTGCTTGATATTTGGAGGAATGATTTTTATGTTTATGGTTTTTCTGAAAAAAAAACTCTGTTCCAAAGAATCGGTAGTAATTTCAACACTGGGTCTCTTGTATCTAAAAAAACAAATATAATTTTTATCTTGATAAATTTGACCGCAAAAAAAATCTTGTTTAAAATTGTTATTCTAATTTACGGTATTTAACCTATTTTGGGCCGGAATGCAAAAATGTTCGAATCGTAAACTAAAATGTACTTTTTTGGTCTAATTAGCCCCCAATTACCATACAAAACTGTTGTCAGAAGTTTTGTATCTCCAACCGTTTCCCCAGAAACGACTGTTCGACTAGTCGAACTACCATACAAAAATAATTTACAGGTATCGATAAAAAAAAATCATATGTGGAATAAAAACACAATTGTAATGTTTATTGTTTTAAATATTTATTATATATATTGTAATTAAATGTACTTTTTGTAATTTTCATTACTCTTGCTCCCATTTATGGTAAGCAGCAAAACACTTATTTTCGTGCAAATGGACTTGGCACTTAGAGCACATTCTCTATGTAGGCTTATGACAAACATTGCAACGCCTGGCATGTGTTTCAGGTTGTGTTATGATTTGGTGATGACCTGATACACGAGGGTGCAGGCGAATCTTAAATTATGTATCTTTAGTAATGTCATGCAATATCTTCGTCGTTGTTCTCGTCAGGCGTTAGTAACAAGTTTGTGGCCAGGTCCACCTGAAATGTCAGCTGTGAATTATATTTAGAAACAAGCTTCTTATTTACTAAACAATTTAACTTCCAAGCATTCACAACAGATGACTCTAGAACGACCAACCAAAGTGGACACCACCATTTCTTTGAACGAATCGAAACACGGTAATTGGAAACAGCATTATCATGAAGATCGACACCGCCCATGAAACTGTTATAGTTTCGGATTATATTGGGCTGCTGCACAATGATTTCACCAGTCTGGCATTCTCGTTGTCGTTGTCTTCGTGTGGTTGATGTAAGTGGGTAAACTCCGGTGAAGTTTGATGGTAATGTTACCTCACGCTTATCTTGCCAACGAAAACATACAATCTTATTAATCTTATCAAACTTTGAATCGATTTCACCTTTATTTTTGTGTTATTATAATTAACATAAATTTTTATTTTTATAACCGCTTTCTGCAATGAAACAATCACTACACGATTAAATCAAAACAAAAAAATTCCATGGCAAGCTATGATGCTTGTAACAAACAAATTTCGTGGAAATGCATGTTCAAAAATTCGAAATTCAAAGAATTTATTTTTTCTGCATAAAATGCTCGACGACAAAACACAATAATAAAGTTGTGGCCTACGGCCAATGTTCGACTAGTCGAACAGTGAACTTGGCGCGTCTCTAAATATACCTGGGGATTCTAAAACTCGGGAAAAACTTACTGATCGACTATTTTAGAAATTTGCGAACAATAATAAAGTACTTTTATAAAACTAAAATTTATATATATTTTAGATTTTATTCAAACAAAAAGTGTCTATATGCAAGGTATTTTTCAATCCCCCCTGGAGCGGAGCAGGGAGGTGGAGGATAATTGTTATATACTTTTTCTGAAAGACAATTAAATTTAATTTAATATGGTATCACTTTTTTGTGTGTCGGGAACAGTTAATCACATAACAAATGGAGGTGAAAAATGGGTTAATGTAATAAAATATTCTAGGGATATGGGAAAATCTGGGTTTAATGTTATTATAGATATATATAAAGAAATTTCGGTGTTCGAAAACAGTTCCAGATTTTCTTTGCAACTAGGGTTTGAGAATTTCCGCACTTTTTAATTTCCCGAGATTCCCGGGAAAAATTATAAAATCCCCGAGATATTTAATTTTTATTTGAAACACAAATGTTTTTTTTTTGTTAAAAGGAGTTTTTATTACAAATTAAATAATAAAGCACATGCCCAAGCAGAAAAATACAATCGACACAGTGTTGGCAAAGCATTGGCGACGGTCGGATATGTGTTGGCAGAACATGGGATTAACAATCTTAACAGTATTTTCCTGTTACCCGATTGATAACTGTGACCCACCATTAGTTTGAGCGAATGTGATACCATTGGCATTTTCTGAAGGAGATTTGAAGATTGAAGCAGATTTCTCAGGTAACTTAAACCACATATATACCATTCGAAAGGTCTCACTTTCTTCTTTCTAAATCCGCTGAAACTTAAAATCGGATGATATTCGACTAAGTTACTAGCCTATAAGTGCACAAAATTTAAAACCCCCCTTTTTCTTTTACCCGTAACTTAAAATTTTGGAATTGGTTGGCAAATTTCAAAATCAGATTCTTGTTGTACTCAACAACATTTGCCAGAAATATAATATCACTTCCCCGGGCAAAATTTCAGTTTATGGGGGACACCCCTGGAAAAAAAAAAATGCCACGCCCCCTTAAATGACCCCAAGGAGTGCGAAAATCATAATGAATAAGGGGGCTCACGCCCCTTATGGGCGTGGCAGTCGAAAAACGACCCGGCCCACCTACGTAGACAATATGGGTATCAAATGAAAGCTAATGTCTTCACGATTCCAAAAATAGCCGTAGTTGCCAGATCGGGCGATTTTTGTAGCCGATATGGCCATTTTGGCAAAATTTGGGGTGGGGGAAATTTTTTGTTTCCTTTTTTTTTGCTTTTTGCTTCTGATTGGTTAATGAAAATTTGTTATACTGGCTTCGCTTAGTAAAGTTTTTCTGCGTGGACCGGCCTACGGCCGGGCTTAGGGGTTTTTAACTCCAGTATGTCTTAATTCTAGACGGCGGGGATCTCGAGTGCTCGGCCTCTGGCCGAGCTAAAAAGAAATAAACAAAAAAAAGTCCTTCCCCCATTTTATAAAAATTAACATATCTTCCTGGACGATCTGGCAACTACGGGTATTTTTGGAATCGTGAAGACATTTCCTTTCATTTGATACCAATATTGCCTAAGTAGGTGGCATGGGTCGTTTTTCACCCCCGCCCCTATTTAACAAAAATGGCCGTATCGGCTGCAAAAACCGCCCGATCTGGCAACTATGGCTATTTTTGGAATCGTGAAGACATTAGCTTTCATTTGATATCCATATTGTGTACGTAGGTGGGGCCGGGTCGTTTTTCGACTGCCACGCCCATAGGGGGCGTGAGCCCCCTTATTCATTATGATTTTCGTACTCCTGGGAACATTCTGAAGGGGATGGCATATTCAGATTTTTTCTCTAGGGGTCTCCCCCATAAACTGAAATTCAGCCCTTCCCCGGTATTTTGAACTTCATACTTTTTTGTGTAAGGATTAAGGAATAAGGAATATTTTGTCGTTTAAAGAATTGTCATAGCTTTTCTCGTTTTTATTAAAATTCAAAAATATTGGTGAGCCCAAAGAATTTCGTCTACTGTACGATCTGTAAGTTAATTACAAGGTTTACATTGGCCTTACCATGCAGTAGTGTAGGGTGTCCTAAATAAAAATGTTAAAAATTAGTTAGACGGAAGAAGAGGAGGAGGAGCTTTTTAACAGCCAATTTAAATATTTACAAAGGCAGAAGACGGCGAAAAAAAACCTGTTGAATTCTTGTGCTCAACCACGCTTTTACATACAGAAATGGGAAAATAAGCAACAACGAAAAACATTACTAACGCCCATTTCTACCACATTGTAAATTAATTTATCTTCTTCTTATAGCAAACTACTCTACTACTACTCCACACCAATCCATTACAATTCCAAAAAAAAAAAAAAAAAAACTAAATGAATGAATGTCAGACTGAACGAGCAAAGCTATTGAGTTAGTGAATGAATGAATGAATAACTGACGACTTGTGCTTTTGTATGTTGGTATTGTGTGTTAATGAATTTATTTTTGAAATTGTTAAATTAGGCAAAAGTTCCACACTAATCAATTAATCAAAATACAAATAATTTGAGAAAACAATCAAATAAAAGCACAAGCAATCAAATAAATAATAAAAACACCAATTCAAATGACGGGCTGGGTAAATCGGACAGACGGAATTGCGGACAGACAGATTTATTTTACAAATAAAGTTTATTTATTCACTTTTATTGTGTCAATACTTGTAGTTTTTTTTTATAGTATTTTAATGAAGTAACATCTACCCAGCAAAATCTCGGTAATAGGTTGGTATTACGGAACATGTTACCTGGTAATAAGTTAAACTCCTTGCCCTTGCATTACTTGGTGACTGTTGATACTAACTAATGACTGCCCTTAGTAAAGGGTGTTTTTATACAGGTATAGAAGTTTAAGTTGTCAAGACTTTTTTAACTGGCAGGCATTTTGTCATCTTTCAAGCGCTTTATGTTTAGTTTGGTTTGGAATTTCAACATAAATAGATTAACGCCTGAACAACGCTTCTGTGCAAATTTATGTTGAAAATCATGGTTCTGTTCGAAATAAGCGAATTTTGTTTAGCGATGAAGCTCAATTTTGGTTAAACGGATACGTGAATAAACAAAACTACCGTATTTGCAGTGATGATAATCCTCAAGTGTATGTCCAGAAAAACTGACTGTTTGGTGTGCTTTATGGACTGGTGGAATCATCGGTCCGTACTTCTTTAAAAGCGATGCAGATTAGAACGTTAAAGACAATGGTGACCGGTATAGAGCCATGATTATCGACTTCTTCGTTCATCCATTGAACACCCATAATGTGCAGGAGCTGTGGTTTCAACAAGACGGCGCAACATGCTCGTGCCACAATGGATTTATTAAAGGAAACGTTTGGTAACCGCATAGTTCCACGTTTCGGACCAGTGAATTGTCCTCCTCGTGCGATTTAACGCCGCTGGGATATTTTCTGTGGGGACATGTGAATTTGCTAGTCTACGCTGATAAGCCTGAAACGATTGACTACTTGGAGGACAACATTCGCCACGTTATTCCCAATATGCGGCAACAAGTGTTGGAAAAATTCATCGAAAATTGGACCTCCAGATTATACTACTTCCAAGCCATCCGTGGCGGTCATATGCCAGAAGCCATATTTAAATTAAAATGCCAGAAGAGTATCTTTCGAATAAAGTCAATTTCATTTTAATTGAAAAAAATTATCTTTGTTTTATTCCATTTCAAAGTTCTATAGCTCTATAAAAAATACCCTTTAATACCAAATTCACATGTTAAAATGTTTTATGGTACATACACATAAATATCGTTGCCAAGTAATTAGGAGCATTTTAACTAATAAAGTTTATTCGTAAAAATTATATGAAAACTAGTAGTATTTTACCAAGTTTTTTCTTGTTTCTATGTGAGTGTCCGGCGAAAAAATTGTATATACAATCGTGTAAAGCTGGATATATAATGGTATCTTATTATATATGTGGCCATATGTAAACATCTCATACTTACTTTTACGTACATTTCTAATAGTCGCTATATATAATCATATATCTTATGTTTTATATAAGTGGATTTTTTTATCTCATCTCAAATATTATATTATCAGAGAACACAAAAAAAAAACAAAATTCAAGATATTTAAAACTACATTCACACTGAACCATAAAATACTTACTTTCTTTGTTTTCCAGTTTTCGACTGTCAAAGAAAATTGGATTGTTGAAAAAATCAAGTCTCATCTCGAAATTTGGTTGAATTTATGAAAATTTTTTTATAAAATTTTAAAATATTCTTAAAATGACGTTATAATTACAAACAATTAATGACTTAATAATCAAACCAAACCACAACGTACAATAACAGCTTTCTATGTTGCATCAATCGAAAGCTAATGCAGAGATTAGTTAATTTTCTAAACATAGTTAAGCGATCGTTCAGTTGTTTAAGGAATAATTGGTAAACAAAATGACGTTAAAGTTATGAAACTCAGTGTATAAGTCAAAATGAAATCATGTCTAATTTTGTAATGCATTTATTTTTATTTTTTTAAATGTGAAACAAAATTGAAGTGCGGATTTTCAACGAATTTTATAAGTGGGCGTTGTCGTGTAACGGTTAGCGCGTTGGACTGCTATTCAGATGGTTCCCGGTTAGATTCCCGGTGAAGACAACATAAATTTAGAAAAATAATATGTATGAGTTTTTTATCCATCATATGTATCACAGCGCCCACCTTCGGTTAACCCCACCGAAGTAAAATGATGAATCAGGCCTATGTAACAAAAAGCTTCAATAAATTCGCAACAACTGTTCTAAGACTTATCATCTCGCGCACAGTGTTGCCATGTTTGATGCCCTTCACCTTTCACCACCTTTCATCTCTCCACTATCCCCTTACCACAGAAAGCAACACAGTAATTAATAGGAAGAATTTCCTGAGTGTTGCTTCTATAAAAAAAAAGACTGGATTAAGACCCATTTTTAGGATCAAATTATAACAAATTAGATCGCATTGTATCTCCTGAGATTAGGTTATATATGCCATTTTTTGGTTCACCTGATGTATGATGCGATATGAATTACAATATAAATTTCATTCAAATGGCTGCCTCGGCTGGCCATGCAGTATGAGCTTCATCTGAAAAGAAGATTTTTTTTTTTGCAAAATCGGCATCGGAAAAAAAAACGTTAGATGGCGGACCCTTTATAAATATGACTATATATACCTATATCGGAACTTTTTTCATCTTGTGTAAATAAATAAATAAAATAAAATTTTTATTGCAAATTTGACAATTTAAAATGACGTGTGATCTAAAAATGAAAGATTTTAATAAAAAGTTTTTAATAGCTCTGTACTGTAAGTCAGGCGTAACATGTTACCGATTTAAGTAGTTACCCCGATGGACATGCCTTTGTTCAAATAATAGGGTTTGTAATAGAAAAGTAACACGTTACCTCTTTATTGCAAAACATTTATTTTCTCCACACTCGGGATAATAAGTTTCATCATATGGATGAAACTGTATCATAAATCTCTTTTTATCAATTATTCATGATATGAAGTTTTCTTAGATATGATGAAGAGTTTCATAATAATGTATGACAACTGTTTCATAAATCTTTATCACTTCAGAAAAAAGTATGAAAATGTTTTTTTTTTTGTATTCCCATAATTTGAAATTCAGAATTTCCATTTGAAAGCTAGAAATTATCAATTGAAATTTTCATTTGAAATTAAGAATTAAGAATTGTAATTCAGATTTTATGTATAAAATTCAGAAACTATCCTAACATCAATTAAAAGTCAGAAATTCAAATCATTCGGTCTGTTTAAAATTTTGCATGCAATTTTTGAAATATAAATTTGTAAATTTTAGTCCAAATAGAAATTCGTAACTTCAAGTAATGTTTTTAAATTCAAAAGGAAAACTCTTAACTTAAAATTATTTTCTCTAAAGTTTTAAATAAAATGATTACCTTGTGAAAGGCGTGGTAGAGAAGAATGAGTGTATTTTCTAAAAATCATAACTACATTGTAAATTATCAATTTCTCTGAATCAGACTGCGCAGTTTCTGGTATTGAACCTTCGTCAGTGAACCTGTTTTTTTTTTTTTTTAAATAATGTAATATATGTTATGTTTTTTATTTGTTCGATTATACTGTAGATAAACTGATTTCTAATGCCACATGCACTCGCACTACACGTTAGACAGAGCGCTTTAGCCCACTGATCTATCGTCAGGTCGAATTTTGTTGTGATTAAGACTAGTTTTATTCAATACACGGTGTTTTTGTTCTTACATACATAATCTCAGAAGTACAACTCAAACACAACACAACAGTTCTATTTTTAGAAACTTACCTCACTCTAATGTCCACTGTTTTCCCATATGTTGTAAGTGATGCCATTAGAAATCAGTTTATCTATACCACGGTCAGTGATTGCACAGAAAATTTCATAAAGACGCAATCGAACAAATAAAAAACATAACAAATATTACATTATTCAAAAAAAAAAACAGGGTCACTGACGAATATTCAATACCAGAAACTGCGCAGTCTGATTCAGAAAATTGAAAATTTACAATGTAGTTATGCTTTTTAGAAAATACACTCATTCTTCTCTACCACGCCTTTCACAATTAAAATTAAATAAAATTGCATATTAATTATAGTATTAAACTCAAACATTGTTGTGGTGTTTGTCTTAGCTATCTTCTGCAATTACAATTAAATGTAAAATCGACCCCGTGTAATTGAAACTGGTTTTAAGCCACAGCAAAAATCGACCTACTTTAGATCAATTGGTTAGAGCCTCTGTCTAAAGTGTAGTGCGAAGTAAATGTGGCAAAGAAAGCAGGTTCAAGCCACGGTCAGGATTGCATTTAATAAATAAACATTTCATATAGATGCAATCAAACAATAAAAACCATAACAAATAATTACAGTATTGTCAAAAAGGATTACTGATGAAGGTTGTGTTACCAGAAACTGCGCAGTCTAATTCAATAAAAAATTTACAATGTAGTTATGATTTTTAGAAAAGTATGCTTAATCTTCTCTACCACGCCTATCTCAAACAATTGAAAAATATGTGCATATTAATTATAGTATTAATTGCACACTGTCTAAGAAGACGATGAATAAAATTCAAAAATCCCCAATACAAACATAAAATGATTACCAATAAATATTTACTGAATTTCAATTTGAAATTCTGCATTCAAATTGATATAATCTGAATTAGAGTTGCAAAAATATTGGGTTTACAAATAAACGTATTAAAAATAAAATTTCGTCATTGGGTGTAACGTTTATTGTGTTTGTGCGCTATCAAAAAAAAAATTTAATTTCATAAAAATTATGAATTCGCTTCAACATACATATTTATAAAATGTCTTATAACACTTTTAAAACATTTTATGTACAGCTAAGAAACTTCTTAATATTTATGAAACATTTCATAAATATAAAGAAGCTTGTCATCAATTTGCACTTTTATGAAAGAGCATCATCATATTTATAAAGTTTTTCATAAATATGATTTTTGTTAAAAGTTTTCAAATTTTAATTTAATAACCAATATAAAAATTCAAATAAAAAAAAAAATATTACATTTATACTGGATGTAATATGTGTTTTGTAAGGTGTTACCAGAATGGATATGCCCTTGTTAAAATAACAGGGTTTGTAATAAAAAAGTAACTATTTACCGACGTTAATTTCATATTCCCAAACTTATAACCAGGTAATAGAAAATTTTGCTGGGTATATTCATGTTTTTATTTGTTGCTGCTAATGTAGAGGGGAGAAATGTTTTATTTTAATAAAAACTTCCATCCCACGCATTATATTCGCTTCATCATTCCCATTAACGAAGATGGAACGTTAGGTCAGCTATGGAGGTCAGTTAATTTTTGTTATATGTTTTCAGTTTAGATGGAGAGAGTTTCATGTTCAAATAATGACTAAAACAAAAGTGGCAAATAAAAAATAACTAAAAATTTTTACAATTGAATTGTGTTATTTTTTGTACATTTAATGTAATTTGTAAAAACAACATAAAACAATTTCGACATCATGATAACAAAAAACTTTTTTTGTTATCATGTAGTTAGTTATAATCAGGGACAGGAAGTTTGTGCAAATGATTGTTTTTTTTTTCCTTAACGCTAAGAACAGCCCAGCAAACAATTTCCAATATGGTAAGGAGGTTTGTAATCAAGCATTTTGAGCGGAACGCACTCCTTACTAGATCACGTACTCAATTTTTTAACAGGGCTCTGGCGTGGTGAGACTAAAATAATTGATTCTTTAGAATTGATTATTTTTTTTTTATAGAAGAACTATTTACTTTATATTTTTAAGAACTACATGCCTTTTTTAATAAAGAAATAGTTCCATGGTAAAACTACAAAGTTTTTTTTTTTCCATTCATTTTATTGAATTATATATATAATACATTTTAAAAATTAACCTAGTACCCGCTAAGCCACAGGGCTTGTCTGCACATTTTTATTTACTTACTTATTTTGCAAAAGTTCTATTAATTAATCGCATCAGAGAAGAGCGCGTGACTGAATTTTGAAAAATCGAAAATCGTTATCACGCACGCTCACTCAGGATATTTTTCCACTAAAAGTTGGATTTACTCAAGTTACGCTCACTTGAGTGAGAATCACACTTGGTTCTCCTGATATAAACATGACACGTGATTCTCCCAAATATAACGGTTAAAACTCATCCGGAAAAAATAAAATCCTAGAAGTGAAACATCGAATAGTTATGATACTCGTAACATGTATAAAAAGAACAATTAAACATTTAAATTTAAAACACAAGTATGACTTACGCACAAACATCATCGAACATTTTTTTTACATTCACTCACGATAACTTCAGTAATTTCAATTTTCACTCACAATTTTCTGCTCACGTGCGCATCCCTAATTTATAACTAACCACAATTTAACACATTTTTGGCAATATGCATTTTCTGTTTTTAGTATTATTTTCCTGCAAATAAATATTTATTTGGAAAATATATAAGATAAATTCTTTAAAACTTTATAACTTCTTTTTTCAAAATGAGGAACTCCTTCCTATAACTTCCTTTTTTTAGGAAAAAGTATATGAATTCTTCTTGATTATAAAAAGTTATACATAAGTTATTTTCTTTTAAGTAAATAATTACTTTGTTATTGAGTTTATGCTTTCTGGTTTAAATTTATAGAATTGATTACAATATTACTTACTTTTTTGACTCTATCGTTGGAATGTGTTTGGTATTGCAGTTACTAAATTTGTCAATGAGGTATGTAAGCAAGTGTGGGCATCACCTTATTTTTGGAATGTGTAATTTTTTCCTGAGAGGGCAAACAAAATATCTTTGCGAATCAAAGATTTTTCGTTAAAATGGTATATATTTGTTAGAGCATATTTTTGCATATTTTTGCTATAAATGCATATTTGTGCATATTTCGCTTTGATTGCATATTTTTAGTGCATATTTGTACAATTTCGCATACAAGCATATTTTGTGGCTTATTTAGCATATTGTGGCTTATTTGGCACATTTTTTTGAGGTTTCCTAAAAACTCACTTTCACTCAATTCTATATGGCAATTTTCGCATTTTTTTTGCCGAAATTAGCCCTTCTGATTTCAACAGAGTAGTCTTTTTTAAATAATTTTTAAGTAATTTTTTGCATTTTTTTCTTTTCTGTTTAAAAAAAAATTTTTCTTTTAAAAAAAACTTTAAACATTACATTATCATTTTAATGATAATGTTTTAGAATAAATAAATATTCAGATTTGAAGAACTGATACTAAATTATTTAACCTAATAAAGTAATAAACCTAATAAGAATTGATATGTAATCTAATTGAAATGAATTTAAAATATTTATTACTAATACTACTAAACATAAACATTTGGAAAATACAACTACAAAAACAACAACAATTTATTGATGTTTGCTTTTGAGCGATAATATAAATATAGCAAGTTCCGAATTTGAGCAAATATTTAATTGAGTCAATTAATTTTTAATTGACAGCTTGTAAAATTTTCAACAAACCGATTAATTTAAAAAAAGGAGAGAATTTTTTTTTTCTGTGTACTTTTCTAATTAATCATAAAATGTTTAATTTTTTACTTAAAATACATCCAAAAAATCGCTTGAGTCAATGCAAACTTAAAATTGAAGTATCTTTATTTTGCCTAACCTACACAGAAAAAAATATTTCGCTACTTTTTTTCAATTAAATAAATTTGTTGAAAATTTTAAAAGCTGTTAATTAAAAATTAATTGAATCAATTAAATATTTCTTATGTGAATATTAAATTATTCTAAAACATTATCGTTAATTTGATAATGTAAATTTTGTAGTTAAATTTTGTTTAATAAAAATGTAAATAAGAAGATGCTCAAATAAATTAAAAATTATTTAAAAAAATTAATATTCTGGTTTAAACGAAAGGGCTTATTTTTGCAAAAAAAAATCTACAAAAAAAAATAATTTTTCCCCTACCTAGCTACGTTTCAATTAAAAAAAAAAAACTAATTTCTGTGTGAATTTCAAATAAATCTGCTAACTGAATAAGAATTATATGCTGGTTTAAATTCAATGTTATAAAATTCAAGCTATAAACAGATTTGGTAACAACAATACTTTATACAATTGTTTTATTGCTTTTTGAGAAGGTATACAATGTTGAGAACTTTTTAATCAAATAAGTTATTAATTGACTGAAAATAATAACATAAATCTCTAATTGATTTGTTGGCGGAATTTCAGCAATTAAAGTTATTGAATCGATGGTTGTAGTGATTGAAAAGGGTTTTTGTTTTAGTATACCACTGGATTATACAACCCAAAATTAAGATTACGTGTTCCGTGGTTTTGGTGTGGCATTTCAAAAGTTAAAATTATACCTACAGTTGAATTATACTTACCTTCAAACTTTTCAGATTCTTTTTTTTTCCATTGATATCATGTGATGGTACAAAAATGGACACACTATTAATGTATTTGACCTTGAAACTCGACCTAACTCATTGATAAGGTATTTTTGCCAGGAGCAGGCTAAAAATGAATCGAAAAGTATAAAAATCGCCCTGCCTAACGCACTACGTTAGGAACTTCAAGCTTTGTACATTGACAACCGCTAAACCAGAATTTTTAGAAGAACCTAAGGCGTGGCAGAAAGTAACATGTGTTTTGTTTATACATGGATCCAGTTCGGGATCCAGTTTTGGAGTATGTTGATTCGGACATATCAACCACCCATAGGTGAGGTCGAGGCCTACATAAACCTCTGCTTGGTCTTTGGGTCCCAGCACCCGGTTGAGAATGCAACTCCACACCGAACACCGAAGTGTTCTTCCTGCTTAGGCATAACCACAGCCAATACGAAACTCCCCGAAGGGCCTTTCCCAATAGCCATTACCGTTATGGTCCATTGCAGGATCATGTAAACAATATGAACACATTGACATGTCACTGTATATATAATTACCATTACGGTCTTCAACAGATACATCTTCATTACTTAACAGAACTTTCCGTGGTGGCAAGGCACACATTCGACTGAATTTCATAAAAGATCCTTCCCTTCCAACATACTTCCAGACATCGTGTTTTATGTCTTTTACAGTTTCGACTTCATTACTATTGAAGAACTTTCTGTGTCCTGCTAGCACAGATTCGACTCCAGGTTTCATAAAAGCACCTTCTGCGTGACATCCAGCATAACTACCATAAAACTGATTAGATATTTTTGAAATAGTCCCAGCAACGTGGTAAAAAGGCGAGTTCAAAAATAAATAAAAAATCGACCTTTAAACGGCCTGCCGAAACTGTGAATTAAAATCTTAAAATTTAGGTTGTAGACATCCATAACAACATTAAATTTTAGAAATTACTACAAGGAGGAAAAAGAGTCGCCCATTTAACACATTTCTGCCTATTGAGTATTTAAATACACAAAACGGGAGCTGTCTTAGAAAGGATATAGCTAACGCCAAGTAAAAGGTAAAACTTCTTTTAACAAATATTGGGGTAAAATTAAACCCTTTCTTTGGGTCTGAAAATTGGGGGAAGTAATAATAATAATTAGTGGTTAATTCATAAGTCAAAAGTGTGGGAAATAAAAAAAACATACGACATACCATATTAAGACAAACGCTCAGAACATTGAATGTGTGAAGTTTCATCAAAGGAATCATGTTTGGGCTAATTCATTGAAATGTACCTTCTGATTTTTGATCAAATTTATTAAAAAATGAAATACATTAGACAAATTATATTCGTTTCTCCTTAATATATTTCGGCATCTAAAACTACCAATAATGAAGTATTGCGAATTTACGCTTATTGCGTGATATATTATTCAAGTCACAAATTTTATTTAATAAAACTCAAAAAATAAGTTAGTACAACGTCTTGTAAATCAGGTATACTACTTTTCAGAAAATTTTTTTGCTAAAGTTACGTCTTCTGCTAAAATTTTGGTTATACTTATTTAACACTTAACTGTTTTAAAAAAATGTTTTACTACTGTTTTACTAATTTATTTTGCTAAAAAAATTGTGTTAACTACAACCAGGTTGCAACATATTCGCAGAAATAGATGTCGCGGCATTTCAATATGTAGAACACATAGAATACTATGCAGGTAAAGACCACTGCAAATGTAGTTAAAAACAAATAGAAGTTCCCTTAAAGACAGTATGACTTACATTTCAGTAAATTCAACTAATAGTGTCATTTGTTTTTTTAATGTTCAAAAAACGGACCACAATTGTAGTAAAAATGAACCACATATGTTAGTAAAAAATAAACAAACGCTTATTTTTTTTTTATTTTTTTAAATAACAAAAAACAACTGTAAAAAATTAATGTAAAATCATAAAACAGTCATTTGATGCGGTTTGTTTTTTTATATGACTACAAGCTTAGCAAGAAATTAAATTTGTTCTACAAATGACTGACATTTACATTAAAAATAAAGAAACTGCATTACAACCCAAACAACTAGAGTATAATGATACTAAAAAGTACAGCTCCTGTAGGACCGCGAGACTTACGTGGCCCAACTACGACCTAGTGCGTACAAACTCTCTCCTGAGCAGGAGCAGGAGGGATGTCTCGAGGCTGACGGCTGTTCTGACCGGTCACTGGCTGATTGGTAGGCATGGCATTAGACTTGGGATTGTACGCGGTTCGCATTGTCGCAGCTGCGGCATACCGGGCGAGGAGGAGACTGTGGAGCATCTTCTCTGCGATTGTCCGGCGCTGCAGAATATTCGACTCCGGATCTGGGTGACCATATACTGGACGACCTCCCGGTAATATCACGTGTGGGATTCGGTGATCTCATACGTTATCTTAACCGAACGGGGTGGGTCTAGTACTCCGGATACCAGTTCAGTGTGGTCTCTTCAAAACGGAGTCGCTTTTTGACTCTACTTGATGCTCACGAGTAGCGTGAGCTGCCACTTAAACCAACCAACCAACAGCTCAATGTTAAAAAAAATCAACCATTGAAGATTTTTGTATGTTTTTTATGCATAAAACAAAATTGCTGATTAAAACAACTTGTCACCGGCTTGTGAAAATAATTGCCAATTAATTTAATAAGTGTCTATTAATTTAAAAAAAAAAATTGTCTATTAATTTTGTAGAGATTAATAATGATGTGTGGTCAAATTGCAAGCAAATGTACGTTAAGGTAGACTGCATAAAGCGGAAGACAAGGATATGTATCTTAGGTAGTTTTTATGTTTCCTTTTTCTTATTGCAATTACAGGGTTGTATATGTCATATTTTGTTATTCTTTGGTTTCGTTTCTAGAATTACCTACAGAATTTGCATTCCTTTAAAAGATGACATTGACTTTGATGTAAGTAGTTGGAAGATTATTTTGTTTATTTTATATATAACTATTTCTATATTTTGTAAACATACATTAGTTCATGTCGTCATTGTCAGAGATAGAAAATCTTTATGTTTTGTAATGTATTGTAAATTATTTCTAAAAGACTCACAAAAATATGTTTACGATTTTCTGAAAATAAATTAACTAAAGTATAATGTTTCTAAAAATTATTCGAGTTTTTTTTAGTCTACTAATATTCAGCAAAAATTTTGTTAACTTTTAGCAAGATTTATTCAATTTGCTTGCAAAAATTTTGCTGAATCCACTAGTTTTGTTGCTAAAAATTAGCTCGCTGATTTTCAGCAAAAGATTTTACTGAAATTATCAATTTTTTTGCGAGTACCCTCCTGACTCCAATGTTGCTGAGTCAGCAAAAGCTTTTGCTGACTTTAATATCTTTTTTTGTGGCCGTATACTAAAAAAAACGTTTCTTACTTATTATGCCATATTTTAATGCATACACACATAAGTATATCTTAAGCAATTTTCGAAGTGTAAGCTACTATTGAAATTTAAATCCCATACGTTATTCCTAAAATTAGAATACAATATGACCAATAGAATTCCTTAAATATTAACTGTGTGAAAACTCACAAGCTTTTTATACAGAAACATTAAGTTACTAAAATCCAACAATTAAAGCCTCTATAAAATCCTCATAAAATATACAAAATGGTAATAGCTTTAGTATGCTATAGAAAACCACTTAAACATGTGTATGTAGCATACCTTTCTAGGATGGATTAACAAATGTAAACATAAATAACCTTAAAACTTCAATTAAAAATAAGCCTGATACACACACAATCATATTACAAATATAATATATCGTCAACTAAAATGCAAAAAAGACGTAACAAACAAATTTTCCGAAAACAGTTTTATTTGTCTTAACTGCATGTTTACTAAAGGTTTTGAAAAATATTCTCTTGCGTGCTGTGATGCCTGTTTTAAATATTTGTATAATTAATATTTAATATTATCAGAGCAAAATAAAAATTTGTTGTTGTACAAAAAAAAAATTTCTTGCGACTGTATTGCAAGACATTCGTGCTACCCTTTAGTGCATATACAGCATTTTGAACTTCAATCATAAAAAATAGTAGTTTGAAAAATAAAATTCGAATCTTATATGTTTTTGTTTTCGCGCATTTTTTGGGTTGCCCTGTAAAATATTGAAGTAGTGTTGAGTTAGTATGAAGCACTGTATCGAACTACGCGTTTCCACAAAATTATTTATTTATTAATGATATTGCGAAAGTATCTGACCACAAATAAATGTAGGGGAACGTTTATCAAAAAAGAGGTATAATATTACCAAGTATAGTAGGAGCATTTCAACTAATAATAATTTTTCTGCGAATGTTGTCAATCAACTTAGGAAAATGATTTCTACAAAATATAATAACATTTAACCCCAATAACTTAGTAATTCTACGTCTTTTATTATGACAATTAATCAGGCAATCCTAATTAAATCATACATTATATTTCTATATATATATTTAGATCAAATATGCTGCTCTTTCTGTTACTCTATTAAATATTTTTTTTTTTTTTTATTAATTAATAATCATATAATTACAAATTATATACTATTACCCTAACCGATCACTAGCTACTATGGCTTTCGGCGCGTTGTAGCGAAAACAGACCAGTGCCTCTGGCGGGAATCGAACCCACGACCCCGCATTGATAAGCCAGCACGCTACCAACTAGCCTACCGGAGCGCACTTATTAAATATTATTGTATATATAAAATATAAAAAATAACACATGACGTGAGTTTTAACTAATACCTCTCTTAATAAATATTAACGCCTCCTTCATATTTGCACCAAGAATAAAAATAAGCCATCTAATTTCACCAGAATGAGACAGAGACTGACTTTGAAATAAAAAAATTAAATTAGGGTTTGAAAAAAAAAAAAAAAATTAGGATCCAGTAAGTAAAATAAACTTACCTATTTAACAGATTTCTGTATCTGCTACTTTTTTGAAATCACATACAGTGAGGCCTCTATTATCCGAAATTTTTCGAAATTTATTTTTGCATCGATAAACCGTGATTACCTATATTATACGGGACTATAAGCCTATTTTTTTTCGATTACTTTTAAACAATCAAACACAATGTTAACAAAACGAAAAAGGGGAATTCCCTGATTTGCATAAGATGAGTCAGAAGCATATACACGTGTTTAATTTAGATTTTTTTAAGAAATTACTTAACATGAAATCTTTATGAATGGTTCACTGTTTTATTTTTATTTGTTATTTCCCTTATATTATTTAAACATGTACATAAAACGATTGAATTGGTTATTATATAAATATGTACAACAATATCCCTTTATTAATAAAAACAAATATTAAAAAAACTACTCAAAATAGTTACTCATTTAACCGATCGATTATCCAGAATGCTCCCGGTCCCGACCATCACGGATAATCGAGACCTCACTGTAATAAGTTTAATATTTAATATATTAACATCTGTTTAAATAATGTTTAATATACTTAACACACATTTTATTTCGTTGAGATCAAACTGTTGTATGTATTTTTTTTTTTTTTGTTCGTGCTTATCTGCACGAAATGACCTATTATCTGTTATGTTCGTACCTATTTATATTGTTGCATTTTACCAAGTAATGCTTGATTAAAATGTACACACAAAATGTTAGAGGTGTGCAATATAAGTTTGATATTTTCTAAAGAATTAGAATAATTTGAACAGTTGTATAAATATATATAAATATTAAGTTATATTTTATAATGTATGAAATGACTTGTTACATGGAAAGTAATTTAGAAAAATAGAATTAACAATTTGTGCAAAAACTTGATAAAATCCACAGAATGAAAAAAAGTTTACTAAGTAATGCTTTCATCGTATTCCCTGCGGGAATTTTTTCTGTGTGTGGACGTTTTCTGATTCTCCTGTAAAAAAGTAAATACGTTAGTTACGTCGTTTTGCATTTTAGGTGACGATATGTAGATTTTTTACAATTATAATAGAATTTGTTTTGTATCTTTTTTGTTGTTTTATGTTGCACAGCAATCAACTCGTACAAATCATATGGCTTTGGTGTGTGTGTGTATATTTGTAATCACACATATTAGTGTTTGTGTGTGTATAAAGAGAAGTTTTGCAAATGATCCTTTTCTTTTTTTGCACAAAAGATGGAAAATCCTTTGAGTATCATACCTAAAGAATATTATATGTTACAAAACGCCTTTTACTCATGGTTACTTGTTATTTTGATTACATACGTACAAAAAAGTCGAAAAATTGTGTTAGCAATAAAAAGGGCAGAGTTATAACACAAATATTTATTAGTTAGGGGTACAGGTTATTTCGTAGTTTATATATTTGTTTTTTTTTTTTTTCTTATGCTGATTTTATTTCACTTACTGTTTACAGTATAAGTAGTTAAAGAGGAACTTCAAAAATGTTCGGCCCCTTGAGAAGAAATATTTTAAAAATTTTATTTGTATGACATGAATAACATTTTGTTTATATGTTAGCATGCAAAATCCGTTCGCGTTAATCAGTTATCTATCACGGCGTGGTTTTATGACCGTTTTAAGATTCAAGCAAATAAAAAATACTAAAATTACAATTTTTGCTTGCAATTAATTAAAGCTACAACAATTTATGGATCTTATTTTATTCATCATATTTCAAATTATATATAACACCACCTAAAAAATTAAAAAATACGTGTTGTAATATATTATAAATTAAAAACAAGCCCGCGATTATTTGCAGGAAATCATATTAAATACTTTTAAATTTTAAGTGAAAATGTCATACATATTTTTATAGATAGCTTGGGACTATATAATCATATCGATTACTAGTAGGAAGTAGTAGTAGTAAGATTTTCTTTATTTACAATAAATTTTTGTTTACAATTTTCATAAAAATAAATTCATATTGAAAATTAGAAAATTGAAAGTAATATTCGACATTGTTTTTATAGAACGTCTGTCGATAACCTTAAAAAATAAGCTTTAACATTTTTTAACAAAATATTTAATTATATTCTTGTATTAAAAATGTTCTGTATTGTAATCCTGACTTTAGATAATCAACATATTTGTTCCATTCTGTATTTTTTCCACCACTAACTATATCAATAATTTCAGTGTAAAGTAAATTCGGTTTCTCAAAAATAACAATTCGGAACTCCTTGAGAACTGGACAACTACATTTATTTCGATTATTATTATTACATGGCTTATGTAAGGAGTGAGCTCATAAAAATGTTAACGCACATATTTGTCTATAACTTTGGTTTAAAGCTTCTCATATTTTATTTTCGGCAGTTTACATTTTAAAAATATGTCAGTTAATAAATTAATTTACTTCATGAGTAAATAATTAAATATTTTTAACAAAACCAAACATGGACATACAAAAAAATTGCCAAAGAAACTAATGTATGCCGCCAAACAGTTTCAAAAGTGGTAAAAAGGTATCTGGAACACCTAACAACGACTGGTTATCGTAACATTGAAAAGGCACATAAAGTTAAATGCATCCTTAAGAGAGCTCCTAACACATATTTCAGAAAAACTGCTCGGTTAGCCCAATGCTCGGACTTTTTTGTACTTAAAGTGAAACGTACGGCAAAAAGTTCCCGATAGAAACGCTTTTAAAACTTTGAAGGCCAAAACCAGATGTTGAAAATTGAAATTAAATTTTATACAAAAATACAACTGTTGTGTAATGGACGACGAAACTTATGACTTGGCTGATTTTTCGCAGCTCCTGGTCAAGAATTTTATGTTTCCGATGTTCGAGGAAATGTTGCGGAAAAATTTATTATTTAAAAGCAAACGAAATACCCTAAAAAATTCCTAGTATGGCAAGCTGCGGCCAAAGAAGCCAGTCATTTGTGACATCTGGCTCTATAAACATCGAAATTTATATCAAGGAGTGTGCAGAAGAGACTTCTTCCATTATTGAGTCAGCACAATGTATCCACTTATTTTTAGCCCGATTTAGCATCTTGTAACTACAGCAAGAAAGCGCTGGAGTGGTATAATGATAATAATGTGGTTTTTGTACCAAGAGAGGCAAATCCACCAAACTGCCCGAAGCTCAGGCCAATGGAGAGATATTGGGCTCTTTTTAATTAAAGAGCACAAAAAAGATCTCATAGGACATGCAAGATTTCAAACGTAGATGGACCGCCTTTTTTAGAAAGGTGACAGAAAGTACCATAAAAGCCTTAATGGGAGGGTTTCCGGAAAAAGGGGATAACTGTGTTCGTAGTGGTTAGAATTCCATGTTTGATTTTGTATTAAATTTCATTTAATAATAATTTGGTTTGAAGTCTTAAAATTCAGTGGTTAGTTTTTCATTTAACTTTATGTGTGTTAACATTTTTATGATCTAACTCCTTAGTTATATATGGAGTACGATTTGTAGACATATAAAAATATCAAGTACCATAAGAAAAATTCTCTCAATAAAAATTGTCAGATGTATTTGTATATAATGATGTAAGCCGTAATGTAACTCCATTCAAAGTCACATATGACTAGATGTAACTCTTTTTATCCGGGATGTCATTATTTCGCGCGACATTTCCATAGAAAAGTAATGAGTTTTGTAATGACAATGACTGAAAATATATAAAATCAACCACTCAATTTCCACCACCCTTTCTGATTTCAACCAATCTTGGCATAGAAGATGTACATCATACAAACTGAATCTCGTCCCAGTGTAGGACAGCTAATCGCATCTTTTCTTGAAATATCGATTTTCATAATATGAAATCGTACATAATACCCTATGTCTTTTTACGGCTTATGCTACGAGAGTTATTGATACCTCGTTTTAAAACTGCTAAGATCGTAGTTTTACTGGTAAATCAAAATGTATTGTTTTCAAGCCGCTTGAAATGAGATACTAATAAATCATGTAGCTTTAACCGTTAAAAAAATATGTACGACTTCTTATGTAAAATTTTTGATTTTTTTCATATTTTAAAAAACAATATTTTCACAACCGTGAGAGCTTGGTACTTAAAACTTGGACGATGTCTTGGACATTTGACACTTATCTTCCATATCAAGATTAGTTAAATTTTTTTTTGAGTTCAATTGCAAGTACTTGCCATTATCAAATATATACTTATATAACCTCTTGAATGGCAATGCTTTTCTTCGCTGGGGTTATAAAGCAAAACTTGTAAGTTTTCCTAAAATTAGGCCGTTTCTTGCTAATAAAATCGTAAAAATTCAATTATTCCAAAATGTTGAAATATGTGTAAACTTTGTTTCCATTTACTATCAAAATATACAACTTTTATTAAGGTCTGGAGTTTCGTGCAGTGAAGGGTTAAAGTACTAGTATTAATATTTCGAAAGTATTTTCGCTCTTACCAAATTTAAGTACCACTATGAAAGTGTTTATACTCGTATGGTGTAACTAGTCCTACAAGTATTTTCATTAAATCCATAACACTTGTATTATACTTAAAAGATTACAGTTTTTGGTTTATTGAGTAAATCATACATGGGAATAATTGATTGAATTGTCTAATTAAATGATGAGTTAATTACCATTTCATTGATATAAATTGAAATGAAATTATTTTATTAATATTTTTTTTAATTAATGGATATTACCTGATTTGATTTAATTGATTAATGGCAATGATTTTAAATTTCATTTCCATTAGTAATGCATCAATTAAAGAAAACAAATTGCAATTGAGAGATACGAATTTCGAATAAATAGGCTAGGTCCGTGAAAGATCCCGATATACAACATTTTTATGAAACATCCAAAGGCGTCATAATTATTTGTTTAATAGTACTTGAAAATACAAATTTAATTTCTTCATTAATATAATGGAAAACGGTGAACGAGTGGAATTGGAACATATAACATATTTGCATTAACGGAATGTGTTTCGTAGGTTAAGCTTTGCAAAAATTGTATCTGTTTTGCCATATCTCGCTTAGTTTTAGAGATACTAGCCTTTTTATAAAATCGCGATTTTTTTTTAATGGCCAGTATCTCCGAAACTTAGCAAGATGGGACAAAACTGACAAAATATTTCTTCCACATCAGTATTAGTAAACCCTCAGAATACAAATAAGCTAGGTCCGGGAAAGATCTTGAGATATTAAATTTTTATGAAACAACCACAGGATTCCTTAATTATTTGTTTATCCAAATATGTACTTGAAAATTACAATTTAATCACTCTGATAATAGAATGAAACATTGGCCCAAAATGGAACGATATCGAATGAAACGGGGATCGAGTGGAATCGTAGCACTTAACATATTTGTATTGTCGAAATGTGTTAAGCCAAGTTTTGCAAACATTGTATCCGTTTAGCGATAGCTCACATAGTTTCCCAGATAATAGCCATTTTATAAAATGGCGACTTTTTAAAACCGCCAGTATCTCCGAAACTAAGCAATATATACGAGTATATATTTAAATATTACTCGACAGGAATACTGACACACCGTTATTACAATATATATATATATATATGTATATATATATATATATATATATATATATATATATATAAATAGGCTATGTATATTATAAGGATGATATGGGAGAGATCCCGAGTGATAACTTCTTATGAAACAGCCTCAGGGTGATTGTTTTTACTTATTTACGTGATAATACACATGAACATATAATATAATGTTAGTTCCTCGTTCCATTTCGATTCCCGTATTCAGTGTAACAATTCCTATCGATCTCCGTTCTATTCCTTTGTAAAGCAATGTACACTCCACTTTGTGTTGTAAACAAATGCTTTTTTGCTCAATTGTAATTAGTTGTTTTGTCATTAGGATAACTTCATTAGATTTAGGACAAATGCTAATGCCAAAAAATGCCATTACAATTTAATGGTAATGAAAGTTTTTTGGCATTGGTTAACTAATGCTAATGAAAATCCCAAGTATGGAGTATATTCCAATACTTCTAGGAATTCCCATAGAAAATGGATTTATAAGCCCAACAAAAATAAATTTGTAACAAAGACACAAAACGAAAAATATAAATTTAGACGAAGATTTTTTTTTGTAATGAACGAATAAAAAAAAATTTTAGTCTTAGAATTGATGTCAACATTGATAATACTGGTGAAGATTAATCGCAGGGTTGGCATTTTTTGGCATTTTAATAGGTTATCGCTTATTGCAGGCGTTAACATTATTGTCACACCCAAAAACAACAAAAACAATTACATACGAACGCTTTTGTTAGCTGACAAATACATATAAACGAAAAGCAGAAGAAGTACTCGTAGAAGAAGTTTTTGTCCGACTTACAGATGTATCAAACTTATATAGCCAGCCATACCAAAGAGTATATACAAATAGAGAGACTACACTTCCCAAGCCTCTCAGCAAGCAAATGAAAACATTTTTTTACACCAAAAAATAATTCCAACATGTTGATACAAAATTGTTGCTTAAAACACTCACTTTTATTTTGCTTATATTTTGTTATTTTCTTTTAAAATTTAATATATTTTTAATTTTATCTTGCTTATTTTATCGTTAATATTTGAAATAAATAAAAAATTTATTTTATTATTTAAAAACATGATAAAAATTGGTTTAAACTTTTAAATTACAGAAACATATTTTCATTAGCTCGGTGCAAGTTTACGAACAAATAAAAAGAGGTCAGATTGAGAGAGATACAGTTGGATAGAAACCCACTGGCCACAAAGGCACAAACCTTTACACCGAAGAGACCTGAACTGTTTATATTTTGTTAATGTTTAACAGGACATCGACATCCATCCAGCCATAACGTTGAAGAAAACAACAACAGGAAAAAAAAGAAAGAAATCATGTTGATAAAAATCTCAACAGTCAATAATCGTATCGAAAATGTATTTTCATTGTATCGATACAGTGGGTTAAAAAGTGTGTAATTTTGCTATAATTTTAAATAATATCCAAAGCGGCAAAAGTGTGCCCTCAATTGGAAATACTACAACATAAAAGATTGTAAGACGCGGAAGGGGTTTTCACATTATTTGTGAGACCTTGTGGTCAACGGAATCCTCAACCCTGTTCAGAGAATCAGGACGATGGTTGAGCCATACGTTGACGACATTGTTGTACACACAGAGAAACATTTTACTATTTGCCAACTTATATTCCGTTACTACAACTCAAATTCAGTTATTAAGAAATTCAGACGGTTGGTGAAGCTAGACATTAGTTAATTCAACTGAATTTTAGCTGCAACACCCAAAATATTCTGAAACGTGCTGTAAAAAGCGTTGCACTAACTGAATTTATAAGTTGTTACCAATAATATACACCTCTCAATTCGGCTGGCACTTTATTTCTCTGTATGTACTGATGAAAAGGAACATTTTCAAACGCTCAGCAATCTCGTGGGGCCAAGGTTATCGGCCGGGTCGTCAATCTGTCACATCAATTCGCAAGGAAATACACTTTGAAAGAGCTTGAAACTTCATAGTATATAACTCCTCAACCTTTAATGATGGCAAAATAAACTAGGACACAAAATACCAACTTCTGGTCGCGGTGCATAGTGCCACTCTAGTCTAATCTAATCTTAGAGACGGATCGACATTTTTAAAGAGGTAAAATAATAGGACCTTTAACAAGAATTCGGAAATAAATATTGTTAATCCCACGTTCTGCCGACTCATAACCGACCGTCGCCGACTGCCTGGGTAACTTGCAGTTTTCTTTCCTATTCAGCTTTCTGTTATTGTTTGTTACTCAGGACTGACAACACTAACACACACAAACATTCTATTTTTAGATTTTTGTGTATCTTCTAATCTCCTCGTCTCTTTTTCACTTTCAGAGGGAAATATGGTATGGGTAATAATATGGGCCATTTAGATATTGAGGTTTACACCAACGCCTCTATGATGAGCTGCAGCGTTGAATACGGTAATTACCGTCAGTGGCTGGATATAGAACATATCTTTGAAGTTAGCAATTAGGAAGATGTGAGGGTTATTACTGGAAATGAGAGAATCTGGGAATATTAGCATATTTGTCGAAAGCCAAACAGCTCTCATGTCTTTGGATCCTTGCTTGACAATTTCCTCCCTTTTATATATTGCAAGGATGAACTGTAAAAATCAAGTCGCATTTCCACCATCACTCTTGGGAAGATAAGTTATATCACTACCATTGTGACTATGCAGCTCTTTTCGGATGGACGAATTGTCTGAGATATCAGCACTCTCCGAGTGTCTTGATTGTTCGAAACTCAATCATCAAACACTCTACTTGTAGAAACATTTAGATCACTTTAGGATATCCCAAAACTATCTTAAAGCATACTGTGAATTTTCATACATAGCATCTGAACATGAATCAATATCACAAGGGCTTGTCTCTGCTGTTGTTTCTTTGACTTTTGTTCAGACAACGTTAGTCGTTCATTTAGTTCTCATTGTAATATTATTACGATTAAACTTATTATATTGCTGACCTTTGCTTCTTTTCGATATTTTTTCCACAGATGAGACCGAAAACAAAGAAAAGGAAGGAAACATAAAGAGAAAAACTGCCTTCAAAATAAAATTGACACATATTGGCTAAAAATTAAAATGACACTTTTGTTCGGCATAAATTTATCTAACTACTTGTTGAAAGTGAAAGTAATAAATTTGCAAATAACAAGACGAAAAATTTAAATTGACAAACTCTGTGAGCAATTTATGGATAAAACAAATGTTACAAACAGGACAATAGCAAAAAATAAAATTAAAGTTGTCATCTTACTGTGTCAAACAAAAGTAGAAGAAAACTAGTTAAGAAATTCTTTTTAACAAGCGTGATCTAAATTTAAATCCCAAATAGCTTTTGTTTTTTTACGTCTCATCTTTGACAATTTGATGTGTCAAATCAAATATAAAACAAATCTTCTTGTTGGCAATCTTTTCATCTGTCTGACGTTTTTGGTATGTTACAATCGAAAAAAAAGAAAGAATACCCTTTTCAATGTAATAAGTGTCAATATCATTTCTGGTTTTTTGTCTCGCATGTTTTTAGATCGTAAACTGATTTAATTTAACAAAATTAAAAAAAAAAATCCGTAACTTGTTGTGAGTTTCTAAGAAAATTTTAAAATTAATTAACACTCCTTTATTATTGTGTCGTGTAGTTCTTTGGAATTAAACATCAGACATGACTTAAGATCAATAGTCACATGTGCAGTGCCTTCTTCATCTTTTGTACATATTGAGATTCGTTGTGTGTGCTTCAAGGGTTTTTTTTTCAGTTTACTGATGGGTCGTTACTGATATCGATATGGTCCATTATAGTTTAGTTGACGATTATCATTGATAAGTTTTTTTCTTTCTTAAAAAAAAAATCTAAATGTTATTTATATGTTAATATTATTGTCAGATTTCTTAAGGTCAAAAAATGGAAGTTGTATCAAAGAATGTTTTTAAAAATTTTTTTTTTTTTAAGTAGAAGAACTTTACTGTTACGAAAAATAATTAGATTTCTTTTTTTAACCCTATACAGCAAGAAAATCGGGATTTAAAACTAGTTATATAATTTAGTAAAAATGCAAAAAAATTGTACATATTTCAGCGTTTTTTTATGTTTTCATATAACGATGCGTTATACCAATGCAACAAAATCATATAATGGCATACAATAGGTATTTTCGCTACTAGGGTAAAATATTTATATCTAGTCATATATAATATGATTAAGTCATATCTGACTTTAAATGGAGTTACATTACGGCTTATATTATTATATATTATTATATAAACATCTGATAATTTTTATTGAGAGAATATTTTATATGGTACTTGGTATTACTACACTAAGGATATTATGTAGGTAAAGACGACAGCAATTGTAGTCAAAAACAAATGAAATTTCACTTGAAGACAGGACGACTAACATTTCATTAAAAATTAACCACATATTTTAGTAAAGAAAGAAATATAAAAAATGAATGCAAAATCATAAAACAGTCACTTGGTGTGGTTTGTTTTTTCTAAATGAACTACAAGGTGAGTAAAAAACTAAATTTGTTATACAAATGGTTGACATTTATATTAACAATAAAGAACCCACCAAAACCACACATTACCAAATCATGGGTAAAGTAATGTATCGTCGTATGGCTTCACGCATTACATTACAAATTACTTCAGTGATGAATATTACAGGCGATGAGCCTAAAAGTAATGGGTGGATTCATTACCTTGTAGGGGGCAAAGTTACTGGTTACCTATATGATTACATGTTGGGAAAAAGTAATGTGTCTATAAATAAAGGGTCCGCCAAATAACTTTTTTTTTTTGAAAATGCTATAAAAAAAACTACTGAATATTTTCTCAAATTTCTTTTTTTATTTGAAAGTACAATCCTTCCGGTTAATAATGGAAAATAATTTAATTCAAATGGCTGCCTCGGCTGGCCATGCAGTAGCCTACACGATCGGTCCAATTTTAAGCACATTATCGATTGTGTGCAGCTGTATTTCACCAATGGCTTCACGAATATTGTCCTTTAAAGCGTTAATTGTCTTTGTATGGCGTCATACCAAGGTCTTTATGCAAAATTCGTCTCAATTATGTCTCCGAAATGTTCAATTGTTGAGAACGACGGTGAATTGATGTTGATGGCGCTTCATGCACACTTTCTGCCACAGCAGCAATATTCTCGGGTGTACGCACTGTTTTTGGCTTTTCACGCTTTGGTTTATCGATGACGATGCCAGTTTCTTTCACTTTTTTCACAAGATAACGAACATACGGAGCTCACGGTGCTTCTCTTCTTCCAAAATCCGTACGCAATTTTCGCACACATTCTGCAAAATTACCATGATTTTCAAAGTAATGTCGCAATATTTCCCAGCGTTGTTCAAGCGTATACACAACCATATTCGTTCAGCGGAAGGATAAAACTAATTATCTGTCAAATCAGACATGAGCTAAGTGTTACCATTCACGAAATAAGCACTAGTTGAAAAAAAAACGTTAGATGGCGGACCCTTTAGATAGATAGATATTTTTTTTTTAATTAAATATTAAATTTTTATTTTTTTTATTAAATAAATTAAGTGGTGATGCTGGGATTCGAACGTGGGGTCTCTGGTATTTAACAATTAGTAAGGAGAGAACTCTACCAACTGAGCTATCGATACATATAATATTTTATTGCTTAACATGCAAATGAGTTGCTGTGCTTCATGTTTTCGTTCGTGATATCAAAAATATACACTTAACCCTCATCCTTACAAAAAAACACAAAGTAATGTGTCTATAAATAGATTTTCAAAAATATATATTAATAATTACTTTACGTTTATAATTCATGCATTATATAAGTGACGATCGGTAAGTCGTTATTTTATGTTTTTAAGTAATGTAATATGTAATGAGGTATCATTACAAGGTAATCCATGAGTGTTCAATTATCGGTAACTCTTTACTTCTTGTTGGAAAATAATGATACAGGTAAGGAGTACACATTACAAGGTAATGCATTACTTTATTGTACCCATTACCAAAGTTTTGCTGGAAAACTGTATTACAACCCAAACAACTAATACATTTTTAAAGCAGAATTTCCCTGAGTGTATATGTCTACAAATCGTACTATATATATAACTACATAAGCCATATAATATTAATATAAAAATACACTAAGGCTATTAATATATAGTAAAGATATATACATATATTATTATTATTATTTTTTTTATTTATTTTTTTAATTAGTGTAACTAACATCTTATGTTTGTGATATTTGTATTGCCAACTCGCCTCTACAATGCCTTTAAGGCGCAGAGGCAACAAAATTATGATGAATTATTTACTTCAAATGAATAAAGACTTAATAAATAAAAAAAAAAATAATAATAATTATGTAGGTAAAGACGACAGCAATTGTAGTCAAAGGCAAATAAAATTTCACTTGAAGAAAGGACGACTAACATTTGTTTTTACTGTTCAAAAAATGACTAACAATTATAGTAAAAATTAATCACATATGTTAGTAAAAATTAAACAAACATTTATTTTTTTATTTTTTGAACTAACAAAAACCTAATGCAAATAATGAACGCAAATCATAAAACAGACATTTGATGTGGTTTGTTTTTTTTAATGGACTACAAGGTTAGTAAAAAATTAAATTTGTTCTACAAATGACTGACATTTACATTAAAAATAAAGAAACTGTATTACAACCCAAACAACTAGAAATTTTTAGATTAATTTTGGTCCACCACAGCATCATTTAAATTGAAAGATTACAAATATATTTTAAAAAGTATGCTCAGCATTACCTAACTTGAGCCCAATTTTGTACAAAAATCTAAAAAAATACGAGTTGCGAACGATAAGTATTCTCGATTTTTTTATTTTACCCATAATCAACTGGATAAAACTCATCGTTTGTGCACTATTACGTAAAATTGTACACTTTCGAGACACCCTAATGTGCATTCACTCATAATAATCTATAGGTAAAATACACGAAAACCGTTGTTCATTTTACGAAAGTTTTGGTTATTTTGACATTACGAAAAAATTTGTAGAATATAGAAATCACATTTCGTAAAGTTTTGTAAAAACTTTTTTTAAATAAAAATGTGGTGCATACCTTACGGGTTTATTTTAAAATTAAAAAAAAAAAATGTAATGGTGCCACACCAGAATCGAACACACGATTTCAGTGACGTCCTGCTGTGTTGAAGTAGACCCCTCTACCATTTGCACCAAAGTAGCTGATGCAATACAACAAACTAAAAAGGAACTTAAGTCGAAAATATTATGAAATTTTTATGAAAACAAGAAAAATATGCTACAAATATTTAATAAAAAAGGTAAAATGGCAATTAAATATTTTTATTATGTGTTTTACTTTTAAATTTTAAAAATTAAAACCAAAAGTTTATTTTTCGATCTTTTATCATACATTATGATGTGAGCAAGATTATTCGAGTTCAAGAGCATTTGTTTTTTGTTAAACAAAAAACCGTGCAATATTTATTTATTACTCAAAAAAGTTTTTGCCCGCTTTCTTATAGCAGACTTTATCTACTGACAGGTCCTTACATGTTTCATTTCGCGTCACCGAAAATCATCAGAGAACCAATGTAGAAGGGCTAGAATATTCTACCTAAATTTTGAAGGAAAAAGATCAACGCTTTACCCGTATTGTTATATTTACTCGATGAGAAGTAAAAACAAAATTGGAAGAATTGAACTAATTCAAATCAAAAATAAAACATTTTTAAGTAATAAACATTTTTTAAAATTTAAAAGTAAAACATTTAAAAATTGCAGAGTACGGCAAAAAACTGATTTATGGTCCTAATACTATAGTCAGAAAGTGTTGTTGTTTATTTAATAAACAATAAAAACACAGTGTATTATGACTAGAGATTCTAGTCTATACACGAACAATGTTTATTACTTAAAAATGTTTTATTTTTGATTTGAATTAGTTCAATTCTTCCAATTTTGTTTTTTACTTCTCATCGAGTAAATATAACAATACGGGTAAAGCGTTGATCTTTTTCCTTCAAAATTTGGGTAGAATATTCTAGCCCTTCTACATTGGTTCTCTGATGATTTTCGGTGACGCGAAATGAAACATGTAAGGACCTGTCAGTAGATAAAGTCTGCTATAAGAAAGCGGGCAAAAACTTTTTGAGTAATAAATAAATATTGCACGGTTTTTTGTTTAACAAAAAACAAATGATCTTGAACTCGAATAATCTTGCTCACATCATAATATTTTTATTATGTTTATTGAACTAAATAAAATAATATCATTTTTTTATAAATATATCAAATAATATATTAAAAAACAAAATAAAAAAATAATAAAATAATAATAATAAAAACTTAAATAACAATTTCAAACTAATTGCATTTTATTATTAAATATTTTATCTTTTTAAATATTTGTTTTATTGAATTTCATACTAAACCCGGCAAATAAAGTGGAAGTAGTGTTTTCGGGTCCTCTTTAACTTGTTTTAGGATCCTCTTTATTAACAAAATACAAAATATCCATTTATATCAAAACACAAAAATAGTAATAATGAAATAACAAAAATAAAACATAGAAATTTAAAAAACATTAATAAACAAAAAAAATATAAAAACTAAAAAAAAAAAAAATTCTCCTGGCCAGGAGTTGAACTCGCAACTTTCTGATTGCAAATCCGACCTCTAACCACATCAACATCCATATGTAATATTTGTAACATTACAAATTTTTGTACAATGTACTAAAAAAATATTACGAAATCATGTTTGTATTTTTTACGAAATTTGTAAATTTATATAATTTGTTTTATACAAAGTTTTGTAATATAAACAAAATGTTTGTACATTCTACGAAAAAAAATTTACGAAAAATATATTTGTATTTTTAAGCATGGATTATTATGAGTGTTAAAACTTAAAACGATTTATGCCGTAACTTTTTTGAAAACCGCAAAAAAAGTAATATGTTTCTCAATATTTTTTATGGACTTATCGGATATGATAAGATGATCATATATTTGTATGAAATTGCGTATATTTTCATACAATCATACACAAAAATGTAATATTTAGTGTAATTTTACAAGATTACAACTTGGATCTAATTATATTTACATGTATCATGTTACATCAAATCATATACAATTATATCAGGTTAAAATCCGGATGCAATAATATCTGTTTTTTTTTATATAATTATAGCCATTTGTATCAGTTAAGATATTAACTAATACAATTAGATACAAAACTGATAAAATCTAAAAATTCGGATAAAATTGTACTGGTCGTTTATCTAAATGCATCAGGTAAGATATAAACAGATACAACTGTATGTTCCCATATTTCGGATGAAATTTAATAAGATTATTTAAAGCGTCACATAGAAAATGATAATAGGAATTTTAAAATTAAGTAATTTGTACAGTTTTATTACTTTTAACAATACAAACAAAAAAAAAAAACACTCAACTTTAGAGTTTATGGACGAATGAAAAATTGCATTTCTTTTGCCATAAAAAATCATTTATTTTTACATTTACAGTTATTTCATTTCATTTATTTATTCAGGAATGGGTACTATTAAATATTAAAATTTGGTTGTTGTCTAATAATAATTAAAAAATAAATTTTGAATTCATGCACAAAGTGACACATACGTTCAAATTATTCGTTTCGTATATGTCATACCATGCAGTGAAGAGTTAAAATTCTTTCTTTTGGTTTATTAAATCTCGCTGTTTAATCTATGGAATTTTATCAGTATTTTTTGTATGTAATTGTCAAAAATTTTAAGATGGGTACAAGAGTAAATGTGGAATAGACGGTTCATGTGTGGAATAGACGGTTCATGTGGAATATGCGTATGCACTATCGGACGAAATATTTTGCAAATCTGTTAAAAACTATGAACACATGCTGAAAATTAGTTAGCGTTAACTCTAGCTTAAAACCCGAAACTTTTTTACCGGTAGTTTTTAAGACCAAAATATACAAAGAAAAAATAAATAATTCTTTTTCTAAGGAATTTTAAGTTTAATAAAACTGTATAATCTTTTGTAAAGAATGTTTCCAATTTCTGATTTCTATATTAAATCTCAGCAGATTTCACTCACCTTTTTCGCTATAATGCCCCAATTATATTGAGATTTGATGAAAAATATCAAAAAATATTTCTTCAGTAAATTGGCAGATACCAAAGGAACACAGATATTTTATGTTTCAGTGTATTAGCTAAACAGGTTTTGGCAGGACATTAGGGATAGACTGAGCATTTATATTAGCCAAGTCTTAACAGATGTGTGGTATTTCGACGACTTTAAAGAACGGGATATATGTATTTAAACTTTCTTACAAAATGGTTTCGGCAGGACGTCAAGGAGGAGACTTTTCCCATCCCCGTAGTAATATAAAAAAACCGACATTAGCGGATCTGTACACGGCAGAACGAATTAATACCAAATTTAAATTTCCTTATTTCAGTGGTTTGCTGAGGGTTTCCACAGGCGGAAACCTTTTTTTCATTTAAACATGCATCCTAGTATCTGTATAGGCATATGATAATGTATGTTTATTAGTGTCCGATCGAACAGTTCGGCCAAAAACCTATATTTTGTCGGTTTTTTGATATCTAGAGGCAATGGTGACAAATTTTGGTATTGGAAACATGTTTGTTGAGCCGATTTAATTCGATTTTGTGTACAAAATTTAAGAGGAAAGCCGAAGTTTAGCTATAAAGTTAAAAGTTCGGCCGCCGAATTATTTTCAATTTGGCCGAACTTTCTGAGGCCGAACAGTGAATTCATTGCTTAACTACAGACTTTTCTTCAAATTTGACACTTAAAATAGCATCTAATCAGCCCAATAAACATTTTTCCATCCGCCAAATTTGCCCATAGTGCTTTAAAATACCGAATACAGACCAAATGCATTTTCTGGCCCAACTGTTCGGTCGGACACTAATGTTTATATAAAGAAAATTTCCTCTGAATTTTTTAATACGTTGCCAATCGGCCAATATCTACTCGCATATGACATATATTATATATGGTTAATCTTATTAATTAAAATTATTTTATTTTGGATAAAACGATATCTTGACCTATTCATAGTTATATATGTAAATATATAAAGTTCCATACCAAAAAATGTCGATCTTCTTTACATAAAACTATATTGATGCATTTAAAGTATGATGGCTGTATATTAGTCTGTCTCGAATTTAAAAGATTTGAGTTGAGATATTAAGTTATTTATGGATAAAAATTTACTTATACTAATTGCTACCCGCAGCCTTCGTATTGTATTTTAAAATTTTTAGACAAAAAAATAATTTAGTAGAAAAGTTAGTAAAGCGTCTTGTAAATCAAGTATACTATTTTTTAGCAAATTTTTTGATGAAATTATGTTTTCAGATTAATTTTTTGTTTACTTATTCATCACTTAACTGATTTGAACTAATGTTTCCCTTATCTTTTACTAATGTTTTACTAATTTATTTTGCTAAAAAATATGTACAGATAAGCAAATTAAAAGAGTGGATGTCAACCAGATTGAAAGATATTCTCAGAATGAGGTAGATGTCGCGACATGTCAAGATGTAGTAGAGACGAGGAAAATGATACTAAAAGTACAACTCTTTTAAGAAACATAAAAAAATCAACCATTGAAGATTTTTGTATCTGTGTATCGTATACATATAAATTGCTGTTAAAAAAAAACTTAAATTTTGCGTGTCAAAGTAACTGTCTATTAATGAAATTAAAGACAAAATAAGATATTTTAAATTTTTTTGCTGAATCTACTAATTGCTAATTTTCAGCAAAAGATTTTGCTGACATAAGGATTTTTTTTTTGCCAGCACCTTCCTGGACTTTTGGACTTACGAACTTTTTTCTGAATATTTAGTTTATGTATGCTGAGTATATCATGTGAAAAGCATTTATAAAATTTCGAAATATATTTTTATGAATTAAATTTGTACATGATATGTAAATAAATATTATTAAAAAAAAAAATAAAAAAAAAAAAAAAATTACTAAATGAATGATATATTGATAAATTTTAAAAATGTAAGTGCAGGCAAAAATAAAATACGCTTTGATGCACTTTAACAAACAATAGTTTGATAAATTGAGGATGCAGGCAAAAATAAAATATAAAATACGTTTTGGTGCGACTGTTCAATAAAATAAATGCCAGTCTCAGGTAGTTAGTTGTTTTTAAAAGATAATTTGTTTTTATGATACTAAGCGACATTTTGAATATTTCTTTTTTGTAGTTTAGAATTATCTTCATTTGAAAAATGTAAAATTGCGTCATACATGCTTGTAAGTAATTGGGAATGCAGTGCATTGTATTGATTGTCTCAACAAAAATATACTTAAATTTCAGCAAAATAAATTAACCAAAGTAAAAATTGTGTACTAAGCTTCTTAGTTTTTGCAATCTACTAAACTCCAACAAAAAATGTTGTTGATCTAAGCAAGTGGATTTTAATTTGCATTGAACTAAGTGTCAGCATAACATTTGCTGAAATTACTAATTTTTTCTATAACTCATCTCACTGATTTTCAACATAACGCTTTTGCAGATATTAGCATTTTTTCTGCAAGGATCCTACGAGCAAAAATTTTGCTGACTCAACAAAGTTTTTTCCTAACTTTTCGGACATTTTTTTGAGTGTACATTTGTACGAAATTGTGTATATTTTTATACAATCACACTCAAAGATTTAACATTACGTTCAATTTTACCAAACTAAATCTCAGATGTAATTATATTTAGATGTATCAGTTTACATACAATCATATACAATTATATCAGGTCAAATTCTATATACAAATATAACAGGTTTTTATATAATTATTTATACTTGTATCAGTTTAAAATAAACTGATACAATAAGATACAAAGCTGATACATTGTAATACAAATCCATCGGGATACAATTCGAATAAAATTGTACTGGACATTTATGTAATTTCATCAGATTAGATCCAAACCCATAAATATATGGGCCCATATATCGGATGGAATTTTAAAACAATACATATAGCTTTACACAGAAATTAATATGACGACAGAAAGCTCCATATAAATTTTTTTTAATAGAGATTGCTGCAAAAGGTTGGTTTTTTGTGTCACTATTACACAAGGAAGCTGTCCCGATTGGCTCAATCCGATCTTAACAAAATTCGGATATAAATATAAGACTGGAATGACATCTTGTTAATTTTAACAAGTTTCATTCTCAGCAATATTTCTGTAAAATTACTAGACCAGAAATGCTTTACAGTGTCCTTGATGCGACCATCTACGAGAGAAAGAGAAATTGTGAAGCCAAGTCTTCACATTTTTTTTGCAATGTCACAATAAAAAAGTTCCAGTATATACAAAAATAACTCAGAATCCCCTAATATATATAAATATTATCTTTACAAAAATATATTTACTGTCTATATATTTTTAATTGTCATGTCATCAGCAATGAACATTCAACAATTGAACGATTTCGACAACGACGACTACAATAGAGTTGCTTAAGCTACAAACTACAGACTGCAGGTCAAAGTTGAAAACATTTTAACGATATGGTGTAATCTAAACAACATAAAAATACATTATAAAGTTTAAAAATAAACTTTAAAATTATCTAAGCTTTACTTCTTTTTTTCGTTTTGTTGCTGATATTTAACGCACTCAATGTTCAATTCTGTTCATATTAAATTCAATAAAAAATATTGTTATTTTTTGTTTAATTTTTTATTATGAAGTAACAATTCTTATTGTTATTTGAATTGCCATTTTTTGTTGTTGTTGTTGTTGTTTGTCCGTCCATCAGTTTGTGAGTTACAACAAACAACCCACGCACCACAGGAGGTGCAAAACAACCACGCTCCGCTTCTTATGTAGATACTATGAGAGAGTCTGGCCAATGTCTGTCTTGTTGAACAAAACAATAACTGTCTGTTTTGTTGGTTGGTTCTTTTTTAGTTATGGGAAGGCATAAATCCCATTGTTAGACCAGCGCCTCGTTTGACACAGTTGGAGTTCATGAATTGTTTAAATAAACGTTGGTTGAAAAAAAGGCATGAACGCATGCGTACACTATGCCTCCCTCACTTTAGATCTTTATGTTTTTTTTTTGCCGTGAAGGTTTTTAAACTTTTGAAAACTTTTGTAACAATTATAAAAAGTATTAGTGGTGATTTTTTGTTAACTTTTTTTTAATACACTTGAGAAAATTGTGGTTAATTGGAACTCATATCTGAAAATGTTTCAGCAGATATATATGGTTTTGGAGTAAATCAATACATTGCTCGAGCAGAACATGTGTCGCAGTACCTTCATCTTCTCCACGCAATACGCTTGTATAAGTGTCTGTGACCAGTGATTACACCAGTACCAATTTTCCTCGAATCGAACTTAACCCATTTTTCATCAACGCTTACGTTTACTATTACTTACTATCGTTTTCAGTTAATTTAATTGTGTAAACTCGCGTTTTTATTCCGGCTTTTCATTTTTTAAAAATCAAAAAAAGTCTGAAAGTAGTGAACTTTGAAGAGCCATATTTCATAAAGTAGTTGTAAGGGTGTTTTTTATACAGGTATATGACTTTAAGTTGACAACACTTTTTTAACTGGCGGCCATTTTGTCAGCTGTCAAGTGATTTATGTTTAGTTTGGTTTGGCATTTCAACATCAATAGACTGACGCCTGAGCAACGCTTCCAAATGGTGCAAATTTATTTGGAAAATCATGGTTCTGTTCGAAATACGTATCGCGCACTACGTCCATTTTGCGGTCAATAATTTTGTTTAGCGATGAAGCTCACTTTTGGTTAAATGAATACGTCAATAAACAAAATTGCCGTATTTGGAGTAATGATAATCCTCATGTGTATGTTGAGACACTGTTACATCCAGAAAAACTGACTATTTGTAGTGCTTTATGGACTGGTGGAATCATTGGTCCGTACTTCTTTAATAACGATGCTGGTCAGAACTTTACAGTCAATGGTGACCGCTATAGAGCTATGATTACTTACTTTTTCGTTCATCAATTGAACAACCATGATGTGCAGAAGCTGTGGTTTCAAAAAGACGGCGCAACAAGTCACACAGCTCGTGTCACAATTGATTTATTGAAGGTAACGTTTAGTAACCGCATAGTTTCACGTATCCGACCCGTGAATTGGTCTCCAAGATTTTGCGATTTAACGAAGCTAGACTATTTTCTGTGGGGATATGTGAAGTCATTAGTCTACGCCTATAAGCCCGAAACTATTGACCACTTGGAGGACAACATTCGCTGCGTTATTGCCAATATACGGCCACAAGAGTTGGAAAAAGTCATCGAAAATTGGACCTCCAGATTAGACTACGTCCGAGCCAGCCGTGGCGGTCATATGCCAGAAGTCATATTTAGATTATAATGCCAGAAGATTATGTTTCGAATAAAGTAAATTTCCTGTCAATTTAAAAAAATCATCTTTGTTTTATTCCATTTCAAAGTTCTATCTTTCTTTAATTGCCAATTCGTTTTCCGAATTTTAGCGACCAATACAATTGAAATAGATTATATTACATTGCATGATAAATAATTTCTTAAATTTTTCATAATTTCTACAAAAAGCGTCCCTATTTCTCGCCTCGCTCAGGAGATTCCCACATCTCGGATACCAGTCCATTGTTGTATGTTATTAAGCCACGTAGGTTCTTTTCGTCCTCTAGTAGGTCTACCTTCAATATTAGTTTTCGTAATGGTTTGGAAAAGCTTATATTTTGGGTTTCTCATAGTGTGACCCAAGTATGCCGTTTTCTTTCTTTATAGTGGCTAAGAGCTCTCTATCGCGGTGTACTTGTCTTAGTACTTCGTTGTTAGATATAAAGTGGGTCCATGGTATTTTCAGTATTCGTCGGTAGATCCACATTTCGAAGGCTTCCAGTCTATAAAAAAAACACCCTTTATAATGCAAATGCAATTTTTGATTGCTTTTGCAAGTTTTTTCCTTTAGATTTTTAAAAGGCTGTAATTTTTAAAAAATTTATAATCTCGAATAAAAATTACTGGATTAATCAAACGAACAAAAACAAATTTCGATCGAAAAATTAAAAAATCATGATTTTCGAATAACGAATAATTCACATAAATTTTAACGATTAATGGAATAGAACAAATAGTTTCAAAAATACCCTTTGTATTAAAACCTTTTGGAAATGTTTGATATAATTTTTATTAAAAAATAATAATTATGTTTTTTTCGACCATTAATTGTGCAATGAAAATGAAAATTATTCAAGTTCGAGGCCTTAATCTATATTTCTTTTTTAGGATATTGTCCTAACAAATAATCTATAGAGTTTTTTGTTTTCAAATTAATTAATTGACCACTTTCAGGCATGTGTTGATAGATCTATTTCGGGAATTTTTATTATGAACATTTCTATAGCTATATCAATCTAAAAAATCGCTAGAAATTAGATAAATATAAAAAAGTTAAACAATTTTGCAATAAATCGCTAAATTGTTCAAACTTTATAAAAACCTGTTTACAAACGAAAAAAGCAAAAAAATTTTTTGCTTAAAAAATACTATAAATCGCTTATTATATATATGATTATATATAATTTATCTCACAAAATTCGCTACTATTTTGTGGGAAAAGTTATAAGACTAAAGTTAAAAGGTGGAAACGAAACACATTTACCATTTCAAATCTTAATATTATTAACCCAAAACCAATAGAAATAAATCGGATATCAATTATCAAGAATAGTACTCTTAACGTTTCGAATACATAGTTTTTTTTATAGGATTCATTGCGAAATGTGGAAAATTGTCGCTTCTCTTCGCTATAAAACTCAGTTTAATTTTAAAAATAACAGATATTCGGTAAATTTTTGGAAATGTAGACGCCTTATGAATAATTTAGCAAATTTGTTATACAAATTTTGCATTGTTGGTGTTTTGGGACATCTTGGATAATAGGTGACATTTTGGTGAATTTTTATATTTTTGTACATGAGCCTATGACAGAAAAGTCTTCTTCTTCATCTTCATTTCCGCTTAACTCCCTGTGGAGCATAGGGAGTAACAGAAAAGTAACGAGATTAAATTAGTAGCTAGATTATAAGTAAGTCCAATCACTTTTTATTTAAAGATATTTTACGATTTAATAAACTGTTTAAAATAAATATTTTTCAGTCGAAAATATTATTGTGCCCATTTAACGTTTTGAATCGACCACAGTTCAGTTTCGTTGGCAACAGTAGATTTCATCCGTAATTAACAACATTGTTTGTATTTATATTTTTTCTAGAAAAAATTAAAAAAATAAGCAATGCAGAAATTAATTTCAGAAATTAGTTAAATTTCTAATTTTACATCGGTTTTAAAATATATTTTGGCATAAAAAAATTCATTAACAATCGCCAATTTACGTCGCACCGAACTTCTTCTGCATTTATTTCTAATTTTTTTTTATAAAACTACCATCAACCTCAACTATAATATACAATAAATTTTTTTTTTATTTCATCGATTTACATTCTTAATCTCATAAATCTGTTTTTAAGTTTCCACCCTTTAGTATCAAATTTATTAAAAAAAAAAACTGTATACAAATTTTTATAAAGCTATTTTTTAAAAAATGCTCTAAAAATTTGCTTTTAAGATCAAAATAAGAAGATCTTAAAAGCAAATTAAATCTTAACCGCAATAAAAGAAATCATTGGGAGAAGTCGGTTATTGCGCTGACATAAGTAAATATTTTTCCAAATTGATGCCGTAGTTCATACAATTTTATGTTACAGTGTAAAATACTTTTATTATTTATGTATTTTTAAAACTATTTTTATTCGCTATTAGTTCGATTAATCGAATGATTTTGAAAAATTAATCGCTTGATCGTTCTATGATGTTTGTTCAAAATTTGATCAAAAAAAAAACCGAACAAATGTAGTTCCAAATAGCTACATCTTTCTAGTGGAGATCCCAACATGCTTTGTTAATATTTTCCTAGAAGATTTTCTAAAATATCAAAAATGGGGCATATATCATCCATTGACCCTTAAAGGGTTAACAAATTAAATATCTCTTTTCTTTTTATGAGTTCGGTAAGTGATACCCAGCACCGTTGCTCTTCATTCTGTATTTTAATTTTAAATTTTTTTGTAATTTAAAAAAAAAAAATTTTCAGTGTATTTTTATTATCCAAACTTTGATTGTTTGCTTAACGGTTTTGATTATTGTTTTGTATAATTTTTTTTATTATCAGTCATTCAATTCTTGCTCGTTTAAGCTTAGTCAGCATTTGTGTTATTCTTAACGCAAATTTTTAGACAATTTTTGTTTATCTAAATCTTTTCTTAATATCATAATCGTGTATCTAACCATGTTTTTTGGAAGATAATCATTATAAACCTTGTTTCGAATATTTTATGTACAATTTAAATCACTCGCAAACCAAGAAAAACATCATTTCTAATGAACAATTTATAATTTGTATACCCGAGTAAAAACGTGTACATATAATCAAGCATTATTTTATATAAATGTATATGTCATTGCATTCTATTATATATAAATACATATGTTTATGTATGTTTATATATAAAAATGTTTAACTCTAATTTTTTTTAATACGATACCACATATAATTGCATCTAATAATCATATATGACATATACAATAATATATGGTTAATCTAATTATGTATTCGTATATGTATAATTAGATATAACACAAATCAAAATTATATATAATAACATATAGTGTAATATTAAAAAAAAATATATTTTTAATTTTTGATAAAATGACATCTTGACCTATTCATAGTTATATGTAAAGATATATCGTTCCACACCAAAAAAAATGTTGATCTTCTCTTATGTAAAACTACACTGTTCAACAAAATCAAATTTTTTCCAAAATTACAAGCTCCGACCTATAAATTTTGATAGAAGAGACAAAAAAAAGACACGTGTATTGGTCTTGAAAGTTTACATCTTGGTTTCATTTTAGGGGGAGGTAAAGTTTCCCCCAAACGCAAATTTTGTATTGTCAATTGGAATAGAAAATCGAGTAAACCTTACGTTTAAAGTATATGGTGTGTTTAGCGGAACATTTTAACCCCTTAAAACCATGTTTTAATGTTTTTTTATGCTCTTTTTAAAAAGAAGAACAGAAAAGACCCTTACCTTGAGAAGTTAGAGGGTTAACATATTCTACAAAAATGTTTGATTTTGGTGTATTCAGGGACTTATAGTAAAACTTCACGCGAATATTTTTGCGGAACATTTGAATCCCTTACGTTTAAAGTATATGGTCGCTAAACACACCATATACTTTAAACGTAAGGTTTACTCGATTTTCTATGCCGATTTACAATGCAAAGTTTGCATTTGGGGGAAACTTTACCTCCCCCTAAAATGAAACCCAGATGTAAACTTTCAAAACGCCGATACACGTGTCTCTTATTTTTGTCTTTTCTATCAAAATTTATAGGTCGGACCTTGTAATTTTTCTTTGTGTTGTGGAGTGTTATATATTGCCGCACTTAAAGTCTGATGGCTGATGGATACAAAGATATATGATAATATATTACGCCATATTAAACAATTTTCATAAAGTAGGTATAAGATATAAACATATATTGTAATATATTTACAACACATATAACCATATATAAAAAATATCAAGTTGTATATGAGTATATAGAAAATTGTTTCATTAAGTATTCTCAAATTTTTTATTTACGTATTTTTCCCATAATCAAAATTGTACACGTTAGGGACACCCAATGAAACTTAAAAAAGATGTATGACATAATTTTTTTGAAAACCCAAAAAAGTAATATGTTTCTTAACATTTTTTGATGGGATTAACGGATATTGGATCTAATTATATTTAGATGTAATACATCTAAATATAATATTCACATACAATCATATACTATTTATTATACCATGTCTAAATCCGGATACAATAATATCTGGTTTTTCTATAATTATGTCTATTTGTACCAGTTTAGATATTAACTGATACAATTAGATATAAAACTGATACAATCTAATACAATTCTATCGGGCCATAATTCGGATTAAATTGTAATGAACATTTATCAAAGTGCTTTATATTATATCTAAACCCATACAAACAGATACAATTATATGGGCCCATATTTCGGATACAATTTAATACGACTACATATAGCGTCACACAAAAAACACAAGTCACACATAAAACTTTATATCAATTATTTTTTAATCGGGTGTTATTTTTAAAATTTTTATTTATATACTAAAAAAAATTGATACAATTAATCATAAATCGTTATATGGCGCGTGATCTCGTCTGTCAGAGTGTTTCGAATTAAGTTGTGCCTTGTTGCTCACATTAAAAAAAATATATAATATAAAAAACTAAACCCAGCAGTAGGTCAATCATCCAAACAAACCCCAGCCAACGAACATTAATATTAAACAATTCAAATTGGGAAATAATAATGAAGATTTCATACGCCTCTTTATCATCGAAGGTGCTGACCTAAACTACTGACTTAACGGCTAAACTGAATTAAGAAAAGAACGTTCACTTATTCTTCAATAGCTTTTGCTTACCTCATCATAATCTAATCTGCCCTTTTCCGCCCTCATCTATAACACGATAAAATAAAAATAAAGTACAAAAATTAAGCTTAAATCATCATCAAGAAATAAAATGGAATATAATAAGTAAGAGAATGTTCCCTATTGTGGTCATTTCGGTGATACTCGCGGTGTGCCTAAATTGTTAAAGATACCACCACAATGATCAGCAGATTTATTTTGTCTTTATTTCTTATGTAGTAAATTTTAATATTATACGAAATCTGTATATTAATAAAACTAATTGATCCCATAAACAAATGTAATAAATAGAAAAGAAACGTGGAATATTTTATTTTCACAATCTTCCCTAAAGTGGACCTTTGGAATATTTTTTCTTTTTGATTTTTAGGCTTTAGTTTAAGTTTTTTGAAATAAAAAAAAGTATCGTTTGTTTAGCGCAATTAAACAAGTTAGCATTACGATTTAGCAAACAAAATTAAAATAAATTTTTAATTTAAATACCAAATTTTGTCGATTTTATTTAATTTTCTTACAATTGTATATGCTTTTCGAAAGCTTTTTAACTTATGTCCACTTTAGGGCACATGTTCACCACATGCAAATTATCTAAAGTATTGCCCACTTATAATCTGGACGTACAAGTGTTTTAATAACTTAAAAAAAAAAACTGTCACATAATAGTATGATATATCACATTTACGGTCATTTATTCAGGTTAAAGAAAACACTTAAAGAACTGTAATATCTTAATAAATATAAAAATTACTTTCAGTTAATTCCACAAACATTTTATAAACATTAACTTTAATGAAACCTGTTTCATATATTCTATGAAAAGTTTCAATGGGAAAGTTCGAGTGACAATTTCAATAAAGCTTTGAAGAAATTCATTACTGAAGCGAAGATAATTCTCTCAGTGTAAGTGACACTTACGTTTAGTTTACTATTCTTGGCTACGCGCATCACACTGTGCAGCATAGGCAATATGGGAACCAAAATTTTTGTTTTCTCTACTTCCTTAATACTGCGAACAAAAATCTGAATTTCTTTAATATTACGCATGTTTTCATAAAAAATTGTCCCTAAATGTGCTTTTGCACCCCTTAAATAAAATATGTGTCTAGTATTTTGTTGTCTCCAAATTTCTATAAAATCTGCGGATTCCCCACTTTATCGTTTCCTTGTTAGTTTTGTTTTTATAAGATATAGGGAACATTCCCTTACAAAATAGTTTGTGCAATCATAAGATATAATAATAACAATCATAAGAAAGTGTTTGCTTGATTATTTAGATGAAACGCCAGAATTAAATTCTATTATTCAAATAATTGTGCTTAAAGCCAAAGATTTCGTTCCATTTGTTCATCAACTGTCAATCAGTTAGAGGTTTTAGTTCAGTTTTTATATTATCTACAAAACTGCCTTTCTTCTTCTTAATGCTTTTTTCTTTTTTCATCTTCTAATTCCTTCACAATTTGGTCTTTATTTACTGTCTTCCAAACTAAAATTGTGTGGTTAAGCGTTTAGGCAGACCACAAATTCATCATTTCAATACCTTCTTTTTCTGTTCTATGAAGTTATTCATTGCGGTTGATTTAAAACTTCATAATTTTTGTTAACAATTGGGCGCGGTAGAAAATCTGTTTATTGTAGTGTGTACTCTCTAATCGAAGCCACAATATTAATAAGATGAACTCAGCACATACCCAATATGTAAAATTAATTGTGCTTTTACTTCTTTCAATTTCTGATCTGTAGTTTTTTACATACACACAAATAAAAACGTTAATGGGAAAATTATTGAAAATCCTTTTATAATCTTTTAAATATTACTGTTTTCTATTGAAAGGCCCGATACTTCGTCACCGATACACTAACGAAAATAAGTTAGTAAAAAAGTTAGTAAAATGTCTTGTAAATCAAGGAAATTATTTGCTGAAACTGTGTTTCATATTGCAAAAAAAGGGTTGTATATCATATTTTGTTGCTTCGCTTCAATTATTATTGCATTTGTCTTCCTTTAAAAGATGCCATGATTTAGATCAATGGTTGTCTAGTAAATTATAGGTAGTAGTTTGTAGATCATTTTATTTATGTTATATATAATTATTTCTATATATTTTCAGATATAAAATTAATTACAACGTGCTGTAAATTATTTCTAAAATAATCACTAAACTAATTTTTAGGATTTTCGGCAAATACATTATCTAAAGTACAATTTTTCTAAGCATTTTTGAGTTTTTTTCGTTCTAATAATCTTCAGCACAAATTTTATTAAATTTAAGCAAGGATTTTCTAATTTTAATCAGCTAAGGGTTAGCAAAACTTTTGCTGAAACTACTAATATTGTTGCTAAAAATTAACTCTAAGCTAAAAGTTTTTTTTGCTGAATTCACTAATTTTTTTTTTAAGTGTAGTTGTATACATCAAAATATATTTAAAAGAAAATTGAATTATTTTTAACAATAAATTTCTCTTTTAATAAATTTGTTAAACCTCTTGTAGTGGATATTTCAATTTCAAGCTTCAGATTTCTACATTCAAAGAAACAAGTTAGTGGAATTTTAGTAAAACGTCTTGTTTTGTTCTCAGCAAACTTGTTGCTGAAATTGTGTTTTAAGCTAAAATTTTAGTTATAGTTATTTAGCACTTAACTGATTTGAATTAATATTTTACTAATGTTTCACTAATTTATTTTTCTAAATACACCCCAAATGATATTTTAAAAATCCCGTCTAAGCAGATATCTATACGGACTACAAATACCAAATTTCACGATGCTGTAGAAATTTCTATAATTCCATATAAGTTCATGTTTACGTCGAATAAGGATTCCATATACCAAATTTCAGATCTCTAGCATTACGGGCTTGGCCATGCGATTTTTTCCCTTCATGCCGCTCTCCATAAAAACTTACAAAAATCCCATCTGTCAGATATTCAATGAGAATTAGGAGCAGACTTACCAAATTTTAAGTCCCTCGCCTTAATGGTTTGGCCTGAGCAGTAAGAGTTAGAGTTTTCTTCTTTTCTCCACTCCCCGTACGAATTTCCCAAAATCCGGTCGTCTATGCTGGAGGAGGACTCATATTTCAAATTCATCAAATAAGCCGGTTGTCCAGGCGCCCAATGCAAATAATTTTTCATGTTATGCCCCTCCCCCTAGGAATTTCAAGAAATTCACCTAGGCGAATGTGTACATTGGCAGAGGAACTCACAAAACAAATTTTAAGTTCCTAACTTTAGCGATTTGGCCAGGCTCCCAGAGGGAAACTTAATGGCCTCCCCATTGAAATGTCTACTTGGAATTAGGAGCCCACGTTAAAAATTTCAAGTAGTAGTTTTCAAAAAGAATGACTAAGAAAATGTCTACCTGGGATTTAAAACTAATATACCAATTTTCAAGTTGTTCGCTTAATCGTTTTTTTCCAATTCGAAAAGGGATCGAATTTTAAAATACATGCCTCTCCACATGGGAATTTCCAAAAAAAAAAAACACGCCTACATAGGATAATGAACCCAAGTATGAAATTTCAAGTTGCTAGCTTTAGCGGTTTGGCCAGTGCGCAAAGAAGCAGACTTTTTCCCACTTTTAACCCCTATTTAACCACGATCCCGCACAAAATTCTAAAAAGTGACATTGTAAGCAGTATGGTCTCCATGTTCTCCAATTTGGCCAACATTTTAACAACAGCAGCTTCGAACATTTTGTAATAATAATTTTAATCACGTATCTTAAAATTATATAATTCTAAGCAAAGCTTTGGCATTTTTTGTAAATCTTCATGGGTTAATGATGTTCAATATTTTTTTTTAAAACATAAAATTACAAATTAAAATTATTTTCGATTTTAAATATTTTATGACAACAATATTACCAAAAAACACAAGTTCTGTGCACTACTCAAGTATACTATGGGATGTTTTTAAAATATTTTATTTTTGTTTCCTAATAGGTATTTGACAATTCCGAGAAGTTCAAATGTCAATTCTTTCGATTTGGTTGAAGAAAATTTTTTAAAATTTGAATTTGGAGGTTTGAAAAATACCCCAAAAATATTGTCCGTTTTTGACGTCACCAGGAGTCTCATCAATAAAAAAATTATGTTGCATTTTTTAATTTCGCTAACGTTTAGAATGTATGCTCGAATTTTGGTGTCAAGTAGTGTTTGGCACATTAGTATTTTGGGAAACTGCTTAATACTTGCCTAGTTCTTAATCAATTGTTGATTTTTATACCTTTTTGAAAACTTTATTTAGTGCTTATATCGATTAATTTATGAATAAAAGCTATTACGACATTACAATTTTTTTCAAAAGCTAAACAAAAATTTTTCTCTATGCAAAACACAGTTTAATTTTTTAATCGATTTCCGCTTCGACTTTTCTTATTACAATCGGCACCAAACTTCATATTAAATGTTTTTATAATCAAATTAGCCCAGTCGTTGACTTTACAACTTATTTTGAAAAATTTTCATACAACGTTTTTCATTTGTGTTGAAAGTTGAATTTAATTTTTAATTTGCTTGAAAAGTAAAATTCAATATAGGAACGAGGCATACGCCAAAGAAGTTTTTTTTTTTTAAATTAGTAGATGCCGAAAGCGTATTAAAAGCAACGTTATCACTTCCCCAGAGTATATGGCAGATTCGAAAGCCCAAATCGTGCTCGTGGAGAAAAACAGGCAAAATTTCAGGTGAAAAAGTTTATCAAAGAAACAAAAAACGAAAAGAACAACCAAAAGTAAAGAAAGTATTTAGAAAAAATCTAAGTCGAAAAAAATTCATCGTCTTCATTTTTGTAATTTGACTAAAATCCGCATCAGTAAAGTCCACGAAATCCAATATGATAAAAAACACTTACAATGGACCGAAATTATCGATTCCTGGTATGCCCGAAATGTGATTTAGATGATTCTGCATGAAATTTGTATGATATTTCTCCGTATAAATATAATAACAAATAAGCTTTAAAATCATTCAATTGTATTTACTTTAAATTTGTTAACCATTTTTTTATATACAAAATTTTGGTAATTTTAATTTTTTTTTTTAATGTATCTCTGTGGCCAAAGATACCCAACTTGTTGAGCTTTTATATGGTAGATAACACTTTCAGATGTTTTATTCCGTGTATTGTCTAGAGCATTATTTCAAAAATATGTCCATTAGGGCGGGGCGATTTGAACATTTAATGGGCGCTTCGCGTTTCTGATTCTTGCGATTGTACTGAGCAAAAAAGTCCATCATACGTCTACGGTGAATTGTAAATTTTGTATTTTGTGAAAGTAACAATGTGTGGGATGGACATATCTCAGGAAGTAGGAGGAGCTTAGGCAGGATTATGGTATCAGTCTCTTCTTTGGAAGATTCTCTAGCAGATTAATGCATCAATCATATTTGTGGGTGGGGTTTAAGGGGTTAATTTTTAATTTCAAAATAGGGCTTTTTTGCCGTAAAGTCAAAATCTGGAAGCTCGATTTTCACCATAGACGTATGGTCTAGTGGACTTTTTTGCTCAGTACAATCCCAAGAATCAGAAACGCGAAGCGCCCATTAAGATTTTTTTCCTTCCATACTAATAGCCACACCCTAATGTCCATCTTGGGACCCCTCCCTACTTTAGTCATTATTATTGGGAAAATTAACTAGTTATTATTATTATTATTACTTGTGTTAAAGTAATGCAGAGAACAAGCAGGTGTCGTTACTGGTAGTGGGAAAATCCATGACATGTCATTACCGTTTCTACTCTGCGTAACTGAAAGCATATTGTCTTAAAGTTGAACATTTTAATTACCTAAAATATAAAAAAAGCAAAGGATATTGAAAATAAATTTTAATTTAGCGAATCGATTTTATTAAAGTTTTCACTAAAATTTGAAAAAATTTATATATTAATAAAAATTAATATTTTTATACTGCTTTATTTCATTAGTTTACTGAGAATTTCTTTATTTTTCATCTACAAAAATTCTTTCTGTGTAGTGAAGTACTATCACACTTGAATAATAAATCTGAGCAATGTCCTTGGTGGGGTTCCAAAACTCATCACCTCAGCAATATTTTTTTAATTATTGTCATAGGTATTTATGAATAATTTCATTTAACGTAAAACTATGTAGTTTTCATCTTATTTGTCAAAGTTGTAGAAGACAAGAATAAGCTTTTCACATTACAAATACAAATATTTGATTGCGTATAATTAATATTATTTTTGATTAATATAACTCATACGCATAGATGGTTTGAATATATAACTTCCTAGCAAAATAAGAGCTCAGGAAGAAGTAGTAAAAACACCACATCTACTGAGCCGGATGTGGTGCAAATTCAGGTGAATCGTTAATGATTTTAACATTGTCGTGTCATTGGGCGGATGGAGTGAATATATAACTTCTTTAATAGCATTTTAAACAGTGCATGAATGCTGTTTTTCAATAGTTCATGGAAGGTCTTTTTCAAATATATATAAACATTTTTATTTAATAAAAGTATGCAGCATACTTTAGGCATGTTTCTTTAAATATTAAAAAAAAAATCTTTTGGTGCCAGCGAGTATTGAACACACGAATCAGAGTTACGATCTGCTGTATTAAAGTAGACCGCTCTACCATTTGCACCAAAGTTACTTATGCAATACAACAAACTTAAAACGAACTTAAGTGGAAAATATTGATATATTTTTATGAAAACAAGAAAAATATGCTACACAAATATATAATAAAAAAGATAAAATCATGATTTTTTAAACATTTTTTTTTAAGTGATTTCGTATCACTGAGATATAAATTATTTTTAAAATATTTTTAAGTTTTGATGAGGTTAAAAATATATTAAGAAATAATAAAAATGCTCATTTAACAATTTTGAAGTCATTGCATATTTTAAAATATTTTTTTAATAATTAATTTGACGGGAAGTGTCTTTAATAATATAAAATCTACCAGACAATGAGAAAAACATATTGGAGAAGTAGTTTAACTACAGGTAGGGAAAAGTGGTCTGCAATGAAACGAGCGTGCCTTGGAACGTAAGATCTTTTAATGTTTCCGTATTTTTTTTTCTAAAGAGTTGGAGAAAGAGGTTGGTAAAAACTTTATAGGTAAATTAAAGTGATATATTTAAATTAAGTAAAAGTTATTAATTAATTAATTTACTAATTAATTATTATTATTAAGAAACTAGCTTTCAAAATTTGGCTGCGATATTTTTCGTTTTTGCTAATTTTTTGCGATCCGAAACAATAATTCTCAAATAGATTTTTGAAGCCAAAATCAAATTTTTTACCTAATTTTTTTGAATATTGCACACGTTTTAAGGCACACCTAAAAAGTATATCTTTAAACAAATATGAAAAATTCGATAAACTAATTTTTAGCAGTGAAATACATCTTTGCATTTTCGTATCAATATAACAATAAAAAATATAAAACCTTACGTTTTTTTTATATTTTTAAATAAGTTTTACAAAATATTCCATCGCAAAGACAAAAAATAGATTTTTATCAAATAATTATAATTATTTGTCCACTCTGGATAACAATGTTCTAAAAAAAATTCTTTATGATTAAAGTCAAGAAGTTAATTATTTGGTTGTTTTTAAATTACTTAATTCTTAAATACTCTTAAAATACTCAGAAAAAAACTAAATTAAATAAAAAATACTAAAAAAATAAATTATAATTAAAAAAAAAAATATAAAAAAAAAATAAAAAAAAATTATATCCCCGGCCCGGAATTGAACTCGCAACCTTCTGATTGCAAATCCAACCACTTACCACCTCAACCTCCATATAAAAAAAAATATATATGAACTTATAAAAAAGTACTTCTTATGATGTTAATAATTTAGATACCAATTAATGTATATGGTGATGCAAATGCTGTTTAAAATAACTTTAATTTAACACTTTTGGCAGTTGTTAACAAAAACTTCTATTAAAGTGAAAAATGTGCGTATGCTAATGCTTTGGAAGTTAAGTTAAAGAGGTTCTTAAAGCACTACTTCCAGTTTATTTTGCTGGGTTATACTGGTTAAAATGTTTTATGTATACGTGTGTGTAATTATTATTAGCAAAAATTAGCAAACATAACTAAAATTTAGTAAAGTTTTAGTAAATGTACTAATTTCAAGTAAAAAAATTCGATTTGCTAATATCTTCGAATTTTTTACTTGAAATTAGTACATTTTTTTATAGTGAAGATTTTCAAAACTATTAGAAAATTAGCAACTCGGGTTAGTAATATATTTTATAAAATATGTTGCTTAAATCAGCAACGAAATGGAATGAATGTTTACTAAACATCATTTTGTATTAAAAACTAGTACAGTGTAATTGGTATATAAAAGGTTTTAGTAATTTTGTACTAACTTTTTTATTTAAGTGTGTGATGGAATTTTTAAGAAAAAAAAAGTTTGATCTCGCAAAAAATTGTTGCATGAAAACTAATTTTTCACTAACTTTTTTTAAGTGTATGTCGAAATTTTTAAGAAAAAAAAAATACCACAAGCTCGCAGAATTTTGCGAAGTTTGATCACGAAAAAAATTGTTGTATCGATTTTATATAAATTTAAAAAGTCAGAAACTTGAAATAGAAGTTGTATTCATGTGAATGGTCATTTTCACTAAACTCAAAATAATACGAGGTGGCCATACATAATCCTAACTTTTTATATTATTGTACACGAACGATAAAACTTAAAAAAAATTAAAAATAAGCTTCACGTTTTTGTTTTATTTATTATATTGGTTTATGGATTGTGAATAAATGTTTTTTTAATTGTGAATACAATTCTTACCAGTTACAGAAATTCAACTTGAAAAATTCTTTAATATTAATTAATTTAATCTTTAATATTAAAATTATACTTTTCATTCCGCTTTTTTAGAAATGACACAAGAAAAAGATGTGCATTCAAGTCGAAACTTTTTTAAAACAGTAATAGAGGAAAATAAACTCGATGTCAGTTAACAGTATTGACATATTCATGAAACAGCACACATAAAGTATAAGGGAACAGGCCACAATTGGAAACATCCCCTTATGTTTAAAAAGTAGTACAAAATTTTTAAAATGAGTTTAAAAAAAATTATTAACAAATCAATTTTAAATGTGACCATCAGAAGTAGTTCAAGAACTAGAGATTTTTTAGAAATGTGTTGAGAAATGAAGATGACTTAAAATCTTTGATTTGATAAGTGCTTCAACTAAAAATTTGTTATTTTTTTTTGCAAAATTTGTCAAGTCAATTTGACAGATTTTTCAACTGACATATTATTTTAAATATTACATGTACATTGGTCATGTAAAAGATCTCATCAGAAACTGAAGTTTTATTTCAACTACGGATATCTGAACACTTCATTAAATTTGGTTAAAACTTTCAGTGGGGTCGGCCGTCAAGACTTCGGAGCGAAGAAATTTAATTTTATAAAAAATAAAAATAAACAAACAATCTTCTTGTCAAATTGCATATTGGGAAACTTAACATTATTGTTAACAGCAGAATCTGTAAAAAAATAAACTTCACTTATTCAGTTAGACAGACAACAATGTAACATTACAGATGTATAGTTTGTGGCAATATTGGTTAACAATAGCAATAGATTTTATAGCTGTCTGTTATTGGAATTTTAGATGTTTTTGTGTAATACACATTAACCATTGTATAATAATGATAATACATTTTTTTTTAGTTAAATGTTGATATTTTGTGGTTTTTTACGAAATAGTTTCTAATGGTATGACTACGTTACAGGGGTTTCAATATGAAGAAAAATATTTTCTTAATAATAAACTAATGTATTAAGGTTTATTGTAAAGTAAATTAAATAGCACAATTCACAAAAATTATAAAAACTACAAACACAGTGATACACAGGTATATTTGACTTCAAAGTTTCAATCCATCACCCCCACTATATTTGAAGTCTTTTAAACCAAGATAATTGCGGCATTATAGAAATTTCCCAGCAGTTAAAGCTTTAATAAGGATATCTGCTGCCATATCTTCTGTACCAACATGATAAATTTTTACACAATTGTTGTGCACCAAATCACTAACAAAGTTATGACGTATATCAATACCCTGCGGGAAATGAGGGGTCGATTGATCCAAAGTGGTAATTCTGTGATAAATGATTGGGGAGCACGTCACGAAACTGGTGAAACCAAAATTGTGATGCACCAAAAAGTGTTAATTTGGGTGAAATGTCCAATCACGTGACTATAGTTACGGTGACAAAACATTTACTACACTCAAAAAAATAAGTTAGTAGGAGTGTTAGTAAAACATCTTGTAAATCAGGTATACTATTTTACAGCAAATTTTTTGCTAAAATTATGTTTTAAAACTAAAATTTTGGTTATACTTAGTCAGCACTTAACTGTTTTGAACTAATATTTTACTAATATTTTACTAATATTTTACTAATATTTTACTAATGTTTTACTAATTTATTTTGGTAAAAAAATTGTGCTGATTAGCACATCAATAGTCTGAACGACAACCAGATTAAAAGTTATACGCAGAATGAATTAAATGTCAAGATGTAGTAGTGACGAGGATAATTATACTAAAAACTACAACTCTAGTAAGACACATAGAAAAAATCAACCATGAAAGATTTTTGTATCTGTTTTTCATAAATAAAACAAAATTGTGGATTGAAACAACTTAAATTTTGGGTTTTCACCGGCTTGTGAAAGTAATTGTCTATTAATTAAATAAAAGACAAAATAAAATATCTAAAAAAGATTAAATGTGTATTTGTAGACAAATTGAGTGGTCAAGTTGATAACAAATATACAGCAGGTAGACAGCCTAAAGCGAAAGACAAAGTCTTACATCGTACATAGGTAAATTTTTATGATTCCTTTTTCTTATTGCAAAAAAGCGGGTTGTATATGTTACATTTTGTTATTTTTTCGTTTCCTTTCTATAATTCTCTGCGGCATTAGCGTTCCTTTAAAAGATAGCATCATTGAGATGCTATCAGCAAAAGATTTTGCTGACATTAGCAACTTTTTTTGCAAGCACCCTCCTGACTAAAATTTGGCTGACTCAGCAAAATTTTTTGCTGACTTTACTAACTTTTTATTAGACTGTAGTTGGTACCAGATACATCACGTAACTGGAGAAAAAGTAAAAGCAAAGTGTACTGAACCAACTAGGGTCGTTGCAGTTGAAGTTGCTACTGGTCATTGAACTGGTTCAAAACCGTTAGCAGCGGATGAAAACATGGCAATTAGTACCAAAGGATGCAGTTCCTTGACTGCTACAATGTGGACACAACACTGAAGGAATTTTTTTACGTACCGACTATATGACAGTAGAAATGTAGGCGTAACACTCCACTGGTTTAAAATAACTGAATACGGAACTGTTTAGACAGTGACCAAGTTTGTCAGATATGGCGATTTGTCGCCAAACGTCGCGATCTTAAAACTCGTTTGGCAAGTTAATTTTCGAAATGCCGACTGGCGATTTTTCGAGTGAATGGCGATTTTACACATAAAATATCTCTACTAAAACTAATTTTAAAATTGATTTTTGATGTGCCTTTTAGAAGGTTTGCAGAACATGTGTTATGACAGTGACTGGTTCCGGACGGGCTATTTAGCAACCTGTACATAATATGACACACGCTGAATAAAAAGTGACACGATTAGCACACCTACACCAGTCACGTGATAAATTTTTTCCCACTGGTTCTGTTGCATATCACATAAATCCTAAAATGGTCATACTTTGACACTACCTACTTCTAACTTGTCCCGTAGCATATTCATTTCAGTCGGTACGGTGATATGTTGCCATGGACAAGTTATTCGCCACGTCACACGGTGCTTCACAGGTAGCAACTGTCACCTCCTATCACAAGCCCATGTTAAAAGTACCGGTCACTTTCATATAACAGAACCACTGGTTCATACACACTGGACTGGTTCATACACACAAAGTTCTAGTCACGTGACCATAACAGTGACTGGTCCATTTCTCGCAGGGTATGTTTTGAACGAGGATGATATATGTTGTTGTTTACCAGCCTTGGGCGACGTCAATTACATTTCACAATCATTCCATTGTGAAATTTTTCTATATCATTTATAATTTCAGACTTACGCTCACACATTTGAGTTTAAACGCTTCCTTGAAAAATTTGTAAAATGTTTAATACCAAACTTGGGGATTAGTAACAACATGTGGGTATTTAATTACAGGGCAGTTACTCAATTACACCCAATTACATGTAATTAGATGCAAAAAGTAATTGACATGTAATTAAATACACAAATAATGGTATTACGTCCCATGTCTGGTGTTGACAAAATTGAAAATTTTGCAAATAAGCGTTTAAGCCTACAAGTGTGAACGTAGGTATGAAATTATTAATGATATAGAAAAATTTCACAAGTAAATGATTTTGAAATGTAGTCTGTTATGGACCAAATCAATAACGCTTTTATTATCTGAAAATAGTATTATTTTACAATTTTTTGGATTTTTAATTTTCGTCTAAATATTTTTTAAGATTTACTGGCTTCAAAAAGATATTGTCTTTGTTGTTTTTTAAGTGCTTTTCAAACCATTTCCACTTTTGGTTTTCTCCTGTCTTTTTAATTAGAATTTAATTGCAAAAATTAATTTTTTTTTTTGGTTTTATGGCGTTTATTTTTTTCCACATTTAAACTTCTATAAATCTAAAATTCCTAGAAGTTTTTACGAATTTTTTTTTACACAAAATATCATCTATTTCAGCGCAAACAGAAATATGTTGTTTCATGTTTCTTTCTGTGCGTCGTATTGAAAAATTAATAAAATTTTGAATTTTTTTTAGAACAATTGACGAATTCTATCATTGATTTGTTAAAGCATATTTTGCCCTTGTTTTTGCATAGTTCGATAAAAAATTTATGTTTCAATAAAAAATATTTTTTAAGGTTTTCAATACTGATTTCGGAAGTTTAATACATTTTTGCAAATATATATTTCTTGTTTTAAGAGTGTACAGATTTTGATATATTCAGCCATTTATGTGCTTTTTTGTTGGTAATTAAAATAAATTTCTCAAAGTTATGCCAACTGTACTGAAAAATTTGTTTTAAAATGTGGCTTTTTAAAGCAAATGTGTGTTTTAGGAGCAAATTTTATATTTTTAGCGCATTTTTTATGAGCTAAAAATAGATTTTTTTTAGAGCATTTTGCTGGTTGCTTTGTAATTATACATTTTAAGAGGGAAGATTGACACTTCTGACTATGCAAATTTAAAAAAAGATACTTTTTTTGTTCCGAAAATCTTTTGGTACTTTGATTCTAGTAAACTGTATTTTCAAATTTCTCTACCAAAACTATAAAAAAAAATATTGAAGACTTTTTAAACTTTTTCTTTAACATTTCGAAAGAAGATTTTCAGATTAAAGTACATATTTTAATAGCGATTATAAATATTTAAACAGCTGATAACTTTTTTAACATAATTTTTCTAATCAAATTACGATATTTGAAAATATCTAAGAAAATGTCCTGGTGATCAAAAAAAAAAAAAATTGGGACCGCAAACCTTTTTAATTTAACCATAATGTAAAATTACAAACCGTGTTATTTTATAGTTATTTTGTGTCGTATTATATTTTATATTTTTTCAACCGGTTTTGGGGGCGGTGTATATCACCCTCACTCCCACCCTGTATCCGCGCCTGACATTAAAAATAAAATTCAATTGACGAATCAAAACCCTCTAAATGAAGCACCCTTTTTGTGCATGAACTTAAACCTTTTAGTAGTATATATATGTACATAGATACAATTTTGTTTTGCTACTTTACTACTAATTCGCCAAATTTTTGGTTAGCAAAATTGAAAATATCCAGTGTAGAAAAACATTATATCTGGTTATATAAGTACATATTTGGTAATGCCAAGTATTTAAAATTGTTATTATAAACCGCATTACATTTATATTGGGAAGTCGAGCAAAATCATGACATATTAGTAATGACAAAAATATGTGGTTACCTATATGCTTACCAGTATAGACAAAACTAATGAGTCTACAAATAAATTTTCAAAAACCTAATTTAATAAAAAAATATATTTTTAATGAAATTTTTTTTTCTTAATAAGTAAAATGTGCCCACACGGGGTTTGAACCCGGACCTCTAGATTGTCAGTCAATCGGTCTACCATCTGAGCTCTCTCGATATGTTATTGTTAATAGATAAAAACATTAATGACTTTCTTGCACACAATTTCATTACTTTGCAGTTTCCAAAAAAAAACCTACTTATATATATATATATTTATATATATATATAGTTACTAGAGTTAGAAAAATAATGTGTCTAATAATAGATTCTCAAAAAATGTTTACCTTATTACTTTATACAAGTTTTATACAATTTTTATTAAAAAATAAAAATTATGTTTTTTTCGACCTTTAATTGTGCAATGAAAATGAAAATTATTCAAGTTTGAGGCCATATTCTATATTTCTTTATTATGATATTGTATCAAATAATCTATTGAGTTTTTTTGTTTTCAAATTTATTATTTGACCCTTTCAAGAATGTGTTGATTTGACCTGAAAGGGTCAAATAATAAATTTGAAAACAAAAAAACTCTATAGATTATTTGTTCGGACAATATCCCAATAAAGAAATATAGAGTATATGGCCTCGAAGTTGAATAATTTCCATTTTCATGGCATAATAAAAGGTCGAAAAAAACATAATTTTTATTTTTAATAAAAATTATATCAAACTTGTATAAAAGACAAAGTACAGTCTAGTTTACTCCCCCGGTTATTGTTTATAAACGAAACAAAACATAAAAAGGAGGAAAAAAACAAAAAACGTGTATTGAATATCCACCAGAGTTGGACATTGCACATAACAAACAAGTTTTCAATTTATTTTTAATCAATGGTTATAATCTTTAACTTCAAGCTCATATATTAGTTCTCATGTAGTGAGTAAACTAGTTTATATGAATGTTTGATATTTGGCATGGGATTGTTACCTCTTTCAAAACGTGTTCTGATGATGGGAACCTAGAAAATTCCCGAAATAGATCTATCAACACATTCCTGAAAGGGTCAAATAATAAATTTTAAAACAAAAAAAAACTCTATAGAATTTTTGTTAGGACAATATCCTAAGAAAGAGAGAATATGGCCTCGAATTTGAATAATTTTTTTTATTTCTTTATATTTAAAATAATGATAAAAATAAGTATGCCTGGGAAACTCCTTACTTTTTTGTATTAAAATAATAAGAAAATTAACTAGATATTAGAAAGTCCTTATTATTTGTGTTAAAGGGTAAGCTGGTGTGGTAGTGTAAACAGGAATGACATGACATTACCCTTTCTACACTGGGTACTTTAAATTCAATTACAAACTTTTTGTTATATAAATTGTAGTAAAGATTAATGTAATGAAATATATTTGAATGTAGTGTTAAATAAAATTAATATTTATTAAATAATTTATTAACATCGCTCATTTACTTCAATAATGTCATAACTCAAAAATTTTGATTTTGTAGAAAACGAGTTTAAAATTTTCAATTTCCTCATACCTTGAAGAAAAAAATAACGACATAATTTCTCTCAAGAGGTAAGTATACAAGATATCAATACGAATTTTTTACTCAAGATGATGCGTGATATAACGAATAATTCTGCGTCATTAACTCAAAAATCATATTTTTTGAGTTGTGACGTTCTTGCAGTAAATGAGCGATATGTTAACTCAGTTTAGTTTTTTAGAAATTCTATCTGTTTAAAGTTCAATAAATTGCAAAATTATTATCAAATAAATATTGTAGCCATTTATTGTATTGCAGAAACCATAACTTTTATTTTAACCACAATTTCGTATTTAATTAAAATCATATGCAAACTTTAGAAAAAAATAAAACCTAAAGATTTTGTCATTCGATATTTGAACAAATTAAAAAAATTTAAAAAATACTGGTAGGTGATCTAACATTCATGTCGATCAGACATATTACACAATGCTACAAAAAACAAATACATGACCAGTATGTTGTGTTACACTTACAACATATCAAAAAAAAAAACAAATATGAAAAATTTACCAAAATGTTGATTTTATTTTAAAAAACTATGTACTTTTAATATTCGCATGTGAATTCTGAGATATTTTTATTTTATTTACAATTAATATACCATTATATATGTATATTTTAATAGTTTATCTTTACCTTCTACACCATATTCAAATGATTTATGATCTACAAATATTATTGAAATATTTTAAATGTCGTTATTTATATTAGACCAGCAGCAATATTTCAACGAATGTATATATAAAATTTTATTTTTTTGTTGCAGAACCTGTTAAAAACTCATATAAGAGTTGCTTTGAGCAAAACCTAAACTATATTTAAACTGAACACTTGTTTAACTTTTGTCTGAACATTTGTTTTAACATACTTGATCATTAATTTTAACAAAAAACTATTTCAAATGGTTTTTATTTTCTAATGAATTGAAATCAATGTATCACTTAAGGCGTTTAATATTTGTTTTGTTAACTTTAAATATAACATATTTAAATTTTTATTATTTTTAACTTTTATTTTATGTTTAATGTTGAAGTGTATAAAAAAAAAATAACAATGAAAAAGTGGTTTAAAGTGGAGTTAAAAATAAGCCGGTTTATACCCCCAGAAAACAGTCTCAGTTGTGGCCACCGATTTTGCTGGCAATCGAAATTCTGGCGGTTACACCAGCTATCGTAATGTTAAATTATATTTTTAAGCGTGAAAGTTAATATTCAGCGGTCTAACGCAATATTAGATTCAAAATAAATGTTCTACAAAATTTTATTGAAATTAAAAACCTTTTTTAATTTTTATGGCATTGAACTGTGGCCTTCAGATTACAAGTTTTTAGCACCATAACCACTTTTAATTTTCATTGCATTATTTGTTAATTAAACTTTTGAGTATTTTATTTTAATAAAAAAAATTTTTTGTGTTTGTCTTTTCCGAGATTTGAACTCGGACTTTCGGAGTAGTTACAAGCCAAACTCTCTACCCACTACACCACAAACACTTATAAATGTTGAGTGTAAAATTTGAATTTTACTATTTTGTTAGGAAAACAAACATTGTGTCAAATTCGTTAAACAATACTAATCATTAGGTGCATCTCTAAACAATGCAATCCACAATTCGGTTGGTACCACTGAACCTTTAATTTTTACCGTATTTGCAGTAACGACTTTTGATTATCGAATTTTTTTTTTTTTTTAATTGATAGATGAGATAGAGAATTGATAATTCTCTTGTATTATTACAAAATAAATAGTTGCTTATACCGTACACAATTACTGACCGAATTTAATTTGTAAATTTGATTGGAAATAAAAATAAATATATAAATGAATTGTTTTTTAATTCCTTTTCACTCTTTGTAATTTCCAGTAAAGTATGTTTGCATTAGTAATCGATTATTGGTAGTTTCAAATTAAATAACGTCCTATCAAATAAATTGTGATGGATTCGAACGTATGTCAACCAAAATTTTTCTGGGTGTACGCTGTTATTTCAAAGAAATTATCGACAAATGCAAGTGTTTTTGGCGACTCGTGTTAATGTTCTATTAAACCGTAATCACTTGACTTAAAGGCTGCTTTTTACAAAAAAAATTTACACCAAATAAGAAATGTTCTCACAATCAGGGCAAGAAGTTCCCAGGATTACAATAATAATGTGAAATTCTTGCTCAGATACTAAGAAAAGCTTCAATATATTTAGCCTCAGATTAAATTTATATATTTTTTACACTTATGAACATCGGATTTGTTATAGAGAATAACAATTTAAGGGACCCGTGTTTTTTTTTTAGCCGTCCAATCTCAAGTTTAGGTGTTACTGAGTCGGATCAAAAATTACCTCATTTCACGTTTTTTTCGGTTTAATTCGTTCTATTAAAAGTAACTATAGACAAGTTTGTTATCAACTGAAAGGTTCTTAGTAGACACATCCACTGGTGCACAATTATGCGTAAAGACTTTGAAGTCTGTTTGTTATTAAAAAACATGTGTTTTGAGTTATAGTAAATCTGGCTTTTTATTGGGGAATTTTAGTTGTATTCAGCTAAAAATAATGCATATTAATTTCTATTTAATAGAGGTTGTGTCTGAGCTTTTTCCGATATTCGAAAGGGTTTTGCCCTATATTTCAAATAATTCAAAAATTTGGCAACTCTATATCCACTATATAAACAATATGGGTATCAAGATTTTTGTTTTCTTCAGTATTTTAACCCTGCGTACAAATAAATCTAGTTTTCGTAAATTAACGACAAGTTTTCATGCAAAAGCAAATGAATTTTTAACCCTTAAACATGCGATTGAGCAGCGAAAAAAGAAAATTTATTTTTTGATTTTTATTTTGGATATTAATGGCAATTCAAACTGCTCATGAAGGTGTTTTTTATCGTGCCAACTCACATGTTCATTAGGGGGATAACTTTTTGCATTTTTTGCAAATATCAAATCTCCCCAGACAAAATCGTGTAGGGCATGGACTAATATTAAGAACTGCGTTTTTAGTTTTTCGCTATCGTTAAAAAAGGTTCCGCACCAAACGCGTTAAAGTTTTGAATCAAACAAAGTTAAAAAAAAAACTTTTTTTGATGCCTCAACGTCTGACCATCACATCTATATAATTAAGGCATGCTGATATCAATAGTAAAGTCCGTTTTCGAGTCAATGGAATAGTTTTCTTCCAAATTTGCTTACTTACATATGTATAAACCATATTTAAAAAAAATTGTTATTAAAAAAAATTTAAAACAAATATATTAAAGGCATTTTAGAAATCGCTGTCGGTGCGCAAGGTTTTTTTACCAAATTGAACTGAAATAGTTTTTTTTATCATTAATACAATATTTGCCATTAGAAAACCCCTGGGGAGAATGTTGTCCAAAAAAAGTTATCACCCTAATGTTCATGCGTCATATGTGAGCCTTTCAAAATTAAAAAAAATTACTTTAAAAAATAAAACTCAGAAAAGAACTTTTATATTTGATGATAAAACAAAATAGAAGCAACTTGATATTAAAAAAACTACAATTTTAAAAAGCAGATAATTTTATAAAAGACTTTTCGACAATGATCAATAGCATCATTTACTTCGATATGTTTTTTTTTTCAAATTTAAAAGTAACTGTTGTTTTCGGTCCATGAAAAAAAGTCAAAAATTAATTAATTAAAATTAATATAAAAGCAAAACATTTAAAAAAAACTTAAAAAATTCTAACAATTTTCAAAATTGTGAAAAATCGTTAAAATGGAAAAATATTGCTAAAAAATAAAAAAAGTTTTACTAGTACATTTAAAGATTGCGTATGAGTGATATTTCAAAGTGATAATATTACGACATGAGATGTTAAACAAGTTATTGCAAAAGGAAGCGCAGTGACAGCATACACTCAAAAAAATAAGTTAGTACAAAAGTTAGTAAAACGTCATGTAAATCAGGTATACTATTTTTTTTAGCAAATTTTTTGCTAAAATCGTGTTTTCAGCCAAAATTTTTGTTATACTTATTCAGCACTTAACTGTTTTATACTAATGCTTTACTAATATACTAATGTTTTACTAATTAATTTTGCTAAAAAAAAATTGTGCTGATAAGCACATTAATAGAGTGGACGACAACCAGATTAAAAGATATACGCAGAATGAAGCAGATGTCGCGGCATGTCAAGATGTAGTAGAGAAGAGGAAAATGATACTAAAAAGTACAACTCTAATAAGACATAAAAAAAAATCAACCATGGAAGACTTTTGTATCTGTTTTTCATACATAAAAGAAAATTGAGGATTAAAACAACTTAAATTTTGCGTTGTCACCGGCTTGTGCAAATAATTGTCTTTTAATTAAATAAAAGACAAAATAAAATATTTAAATTGAATATGTATTTCTAAACTAAATGTTTATAAATTTATAATCTAGTGTGGTCAAATTGCAAACAAACATATACACCCATGTAGACAGAGTAAGGCGAAAGACACACATCTTAGGTAGATTTTTATGGTTCCTTTTTCTTATTGCAAAAAAGGTTTGTTTTTTTCCTTTCGTTTGTTTTTGTTTATTTTTTCGTTTCGTTTCTATAATTATCTTCGGCAGTTGCGTCCTTTAAAAGATAGCATCATTTAGACAACCATTGATGTAAGTAGTTGAAAGAAAATTTTTGTTATGTTATATATATTTATTTCTATATATTTTCAGATATTAAATTAATTCATGTCGTCAATGCGTCGTTATTATTGTAAATTATTTTTAAAAGAATCACAAAAATATGTTTTATGATTTTCAGCAAATAAATTAACTTATTACAATTTTTCTACAAATTTTTGCGTTTTTTTCAGTCTACTAAAATTCAGCAAAAAATTTATTAATTTTTAGCAAGTCATTTTATTTCTAATCCACTAAGTGTTAGCAAAACTTTTGCTGAATCTACTTAGTTTGTTGCTAAAAATCAGCTCGCTGATTTTCAGCAAAAGATTTTGCTGACATTAGCAATTTTTTGCAAGCACCCTCCTGACTAAAATTTTGCTGACTCAGCAAAATTTTTTGCTGACTTTACAAACTTTTTTTTTTGATTGTACTACAAAGCATAAACAAACAAAAAAACATTTCAAGGATAAAAGTTTGCAAGTTCCCAGTGTATGCAGGTTTCCACCCCTGTAATTCGGTATTAAAACGTTTACATGTCCAAAATTCCATCTTAACTTGATGTTACAAGAGAGCAGTTTAAACCGACATTGCTTGATTAAAGCCAAAAGCCGTAGAAAAAACACTACACATATAAACAGGAAAAAGTTGACCAATTTGTTTGCTAGATTAACAAAAAATATTATAAAGAAAATTTTTGAAAAGGTATTTTTTCTCAAAAACATATTTTTAAATGATATCTTTAAAATGAAAGAATGCAAGATTTTTCTCTATATTGCACAGCTCGACAAGGTTTTTAAACAAAATTTACAAAATAAAATAATTTTTATTGAACTAATTTTTGATTGTGTGATATTTACTTTAACATTTTAGTGTGCCTTTGCGTCAAAAAAAATATTTTCAGTAGGTTTTTTACATTTTCTATACATTTTTATTATATAAAGTAAATAGTAATAGATAGTAAGTCGGAAAGGAGCACTGACTTCTTAATTTGCAAAAAATGTAAAATCTATTAAGATTTTCTAAATCAGGTATTTAGCTTAAGTTTTTAAACATTTTTAGCAATTGTTTGGGGTGGCAACCTGCAAACGTCCTTCAAGGTGGTCGATTTTATATACTTTTAAAAATATGCAATAAAATGTTTCAAATTTTCTAAATTTAAATTATTTCTATTTAGCTCCTGCTTGTTATTTAATATTCTTTGTTTATATTAATATTATTGATACGTTATAACCCAAAAAGCTAAGGCATGACAACCGGAGAACCTTTCCCCTACCTAATGCATACTTGCATTATGGATACAATTTAATTAATAAAATACGTTTCTGTAACTTAGAAAAAAATGAAGCATCAATAAAATTACAGATTCATATGAACTGGAATCTTAACTATAACTTTCAATAGTAATTTTTATTTCCATATAACTACGGTAGTGGAAAAGTAGGTTAAATCCGCTGGCAATAAATAACGTCTTAGAATATCGCTCTTTTATCTTCCCGGCGATAGTTTGGCTATAATTAATAGCGCGGATTTTTGTTCCAGTGGAATTGCCTTCGCATTGCCTAGATGTGTCGATTGTGGGTAACAGTTGTGCCCGATGGAAGAAACATCCGAAATACGAAAATTATTATTACCGGCAATAAATGTGTTCTTTCAGGCAATATGATCGGCCGGTCTTCTTCGTATTGCCATGCTTATTGGGATATTGAATAAGTTTTTTAAGTTTAAATCGAAACGATTTCTTAATTCAGCGGAATATGGAATGATAACGAATCAAATTGCACAAAATATTTGCTAAATACTTATGAAACTATCATTGCCATTTGGTTAGAAATTTTGTGGTTTGGACCAATACAGGGTGTCCGCCGGGAAGGTATACTACTTTGTTTTGCCGCCATTTTGGTAAAAATTAGTCTTGACAGTTCATATTTGGCAGTCGTGAAGTAGACACGTGGCAAATTTATTATGTAAAAATATTCGATAAACCAACGTGTTTTAATCGTTAAAACATTTTATCAAAATCAATCATCGATTACTGTGACGATGATAAATTGTGAAATTTTTGGGAGCAACAACGTGCCAACAAAATTCACTATTTATCGTGTAGTGAATGATTTCGAAGAAAGAGGGTCTGTAGGTGATAGGCCCAATCATGGACCATAACGTACTGGAAGATCGGCTGAAAACATTGCTGCTGCTCAAGAAAGTGTTAAAAACAATCCATCAACGTCAATTCGACGCCGTGCTCAGGAACTTATTCTTCAAAGAACAACTTTGGCCAAAATTTTGCACAAGGATTTGCATTTGTTTCCATTTAAGATTCAGTTGACACAAGAACTTCTTCTTCTGTTACAGCTCGCCCATGACAACCCCGATTTTCATGAAAAAATCATAATGAGTGACGAGGCACATTTTCATTTAAATGGATATGTGAATAAACAGAATAGTCGGTTCTGGGCAATGGAAAACCCTCAAATTATTCATCAGTCACATCCATTAAAAGTGACAGTCTAGTGTGGCAATTTGGTCAGGAGGAATCATTGGACCTTACTTCTTTGAAAATAAAAACGGCGTAACGGTAACTGTGAATGAGGAGCCATATCGTGATATGATTAAAAACTTTTTAACGCCACAACTGCATGCTTTGGGCTTGATTAACATGTGGTATCAACAAGACGGTGCCATATCGCATACAGCCAGGCTTACAATGGAATTACTGCAAGACCTCTTTCCACAACAAGTTATTTCAAGAAATGGTGCTGTTGATTGGCCTCCACGGTCGCCTGATTTGACTGCTCTCGACTTCTTTTTGTGGGGATTTCTGAAAATCAAGGTTAATGTGTGAGAATGTAATGAAAAATGTGCTCAAAAGGGCTCACATTTGTGAGGCTAACAGAGGCGGACATTTATCTGATATTATATTCCATACATAATTGCCGACATTAAATAAAACATTTATCAACATAAGATCCATTCTCTTTCATTTAATCAAAAATTATAAACAAACAAAGTAGTATACCTTCCCGGCTGACACCCTGTATTTAATACAAAAACCTAAACTTATAATTTAAGAAAAAGTTTAATATCTCCTTTAGCAGTTTTCGTGCTAATTTTTTGCTACTTCTTGTTAATCTTTATTTACAAAATATTAAATTTTGTTTATTTATATCTACTCGTATCTTTACAAATCTATGTACTTACTTACACAAAAAAAAAGCAAATTAATTATTTTAGCTTTTGGTTGATTAATAAATCTCGATCTGGCTAAAGAGCTGAACCTTAGTTTATTGTAGCATTTTTAATTTTTTCTGAAACTTAACATCATATATGATATCGCCCGTTTACTGCAAGAATGTCACAACCGAAAAAACACAATTTTTGAGTTAATGACACAGAATTATTCGTTATATCACGTATGTGGTATCTTGTATACTCACCTCTTGAGAGATTTTATTTTTTTTTCTTCAAGGTGGGAGGAAATTGAAAATTTTAAACTCATATTCTACAAAATTAAAATTTTTGAGTTATGACGTTATTGCAGTAAATGAGCTATATTATTGAATCACCCTTGTTAGATGTTTTAAAGCAAAAATATAGCTTATATAATTTGAACGACCTTATTAAATTTGAAATTTATTTGTTAACCAAAATGTAACAATGTTTTTTTTAAACCACAGGAGATATTCCACAAAACAAAATATAAATCAAATATGTATCGAAAAAAAACAACATTCAATTGTGATTGCTTGGCTAAAAGAATATCAACACCTTTATTCAAATATTATAGAAAAGTTATTCAAACATCCACTTCATTAGATCCACTTCAGTTCAAACATGTCCAATATATTTTTACATCTTACAAAGAAGAAAAAGTTTTAATTCTCACCGGACATAATAACTGTCCGCTAAGTAGCATTGATTGACAGCGTGGTAAGGGAAAGAAAAATATGGCAAAAAACCACAAACCGCAACAAACATGTGAGTCTTCATGATCTGCCAAATATTTTTTGATTATGGCAAACATCCATAATGTTGTTCACAACGATTGAGTTGTGTGTAGGTGGACAATTGCTTGGCAATTGTTAGAATGCCATTCATTCAGCCAAACAGCCAAACATCCAAACAAATAGCCAGTATATTTTTTTTATTTCAGACACGATAGATTGAAACAACTGTAAAGGAGAAAAAAATATTTAATAAACAAATAGTGGACCAGTGGGTAGGAGCCATACTCGTCGTCTTCATCATCATCAACGTGGTACGTACACATATCACATTTCACAAGTCATAGGTAACATTCATGACATAAAGAAACAAACAAAAAATGTAAGAAAGAAAAAATATCATACAAATGATCATCTCAGCAGTTGATTGTTGTTATTGGCGATTGCCGCCAATCACTATACTCAACACCACTGTAGCTAAATATTGCTGCATATTTTACATTTATTTAAGTCATAGTTTGAATGCTAAGGTATGTTTATGAATAGTATGCCGGCAACTACTTAGTATTGGGAAAGGGAAGAAGAAATTTCGAATTTCATCAATTTAGAATTAAGATTTCTTTTTTTTAATTTTTTGAAAACACTAGTAAGCATTATAATAGTTATAACAAACATCTAACAGTTGAAATATTAAAATCTAATTTTGAGCAGAAAACAAATTTACAACTTCAAATTTATATAGACAAACCGAAAAAGCTTATTAAAACGAATCTATTTATAATTCAAAAAATCTAATATCTGATTCGATTTCAGCTGTCGCAAGAATCAATTCAAATGGTGAAACTTTTGCAAACCATTCGCTATATTGCATCTTCCATTTTGAGTTTCCGAATTCTGGTGATAGATTGGAATTGAGCGATCGTAACAACACATCGAATTTTTTTAATAATTATTAACATGGTAACACATGGTTAAGGTAACTATATTCGAGAGCACCTTACATTTTTTTTTATTTATGATTGCGACAACCATGTTACTACGGTTGTGACAACCATATTCTTAGCTTTACCTCAATCATAATATGATAAGTATATGCCAATATTATATTTCCCAATTGATCCCAATATTATCATATTATGGATATGAAAATATTCATAAATTATCATAATATGATCAGTACATTATTCTCACCGAAATTCTGTTAAAGCTGGATTAATAAGTTATGCATGTTTTTTTTGTTAATTAGTACAAAAGTATATATAATTAAAAAATTGCACATTTAAATAAACTTTTTTTAAAATAAGTTAAGTAATCAAATTGTCTTTGCGCTGACGAATAAGATTTGTGTTGTTATTTTATATAAACTTTTTATTTTATTAACCCTCTAACTCCTAAGGCCGCCTCTAGACGGGCTTAGCCTAATAAGCTAAACCTTACACAGATTAATTTTATTTTTCAGTAAAAGCTATTGCAATTTGTTGTTATCTATGTATGTGTCTGCTGATATGCTTGCCGTTATTGTAGCATGTGCTTTTTAGCAGTTACATCAGTTGAAAGTTTGATCTTGCCGAAATAAGACGCTTTTAATTTTTCGTTTAAAAAGTAAATATTAGAAAATTAATATAAAATCTATTTGTGATAGTATCGAGTTGAAAAAATTATCGGTGAGTAAAATAAACTATTCTTTATTGTTTAGTGTTAAAACTTATTGTCTGAAGTACATTTGGAAGCACAAATTGTACGATTTTGTGAGGCCGTCTATAGGCGGGGTTGGGCAGCTAAGTGAAATTTTTTGTGTTTTCATCATAAGTCTTTATCTAGTATTTTTTTTAATTGCTATTTTTGCAATATTCGTTACTTTTTGTTAGTTATGTCACGCCGTAAAGGATTTCTTAAACTGTCAGCACTTCAATGAACGATTCGGTTCTGTTCCAATGTTGCAGCGTCTATGTGTCGACGAACAGATGTGTGCAACGAAAATGTGTGGAAACCCAACTCGCCATAATATGCCAAACAAACCCCATAAATGGGGAACCAAACTTTTCGCACTTTGCGACTATACAGGATTTTCGTATTCATTCGAAATATATTCTGGTGCTGGCGATAACGTTATTCACGAAAATGCACCAGATCTTGGTGCTTCATCAAATGTAGTCATTCGGTTATCCAGCAAAATTCCCGATAATATAAACCACATTATTTACTTTGACAATTTCTATACGTCACTGGGCTTAATGATATACCTAAAAAGTCGTGGAATACACGGATTAGGCACAGTTCGCGCGAATCGGGTTCCGAAGGCAAAATTATCTACCGAAGCAGAGTTGTTTAACAAAAAGGTTCCGCGAGGTTATTCCGAGGAATATGTCGCGAATGTGTACGGAATCGATACAAGCAATGTTTTGTGGCGGGACACTAAAACTGTGCGTTTGCTATCCACTTACGCAGGTGTCAAACCATTTACGTCCCGGAACATTGTACAACAAACTCTTAAGGCAATAAGATGGGACAGAAAAGCACAACAACAGACGGAGATTGACTGTCCATTTGTAAGAAAGGAATACAACCACCATATGGGAGGATTTGACCTTATGGACGGGCTGATAGGCCGTTATCACATTCGCACGAAAACAAGAAAGTGGACCAATCGTGTTTTTTTTTCATATCATGGATATGGCAATGGTGAATGCATATGTCCTTTTCCATCGTTTGCATAAGGGAGAACGAGGAACTCAGTTGCCGAAATTTCGCACAGAAGTCGCTGAATCTCTATGTGCTGTTGGTACCAATTCTGAAAAGCGGCAAGCGGGTAGACCAACGACCGCTCCACAGCCTAAACCAAAGAAGTGTTACATCCCTCCGGATGACGTACGATATAACAATATTGGCCATTGGTGTATATCTGCTGACAGAACCGGAAAAAAAATATGCAAATTGCCAGGATGTAAATCGGAAACCCAATCGTACTGCACAAAATGTAAACTTAACCTTTGCAATTCTACATCAAAATCTTGTTTTATGAAATTTCATGTGCGTACCTAAATTTTTTATTATATTTTATTTTATTTGTTTTTATTGAATTCCGTTAATTTTTGCTCAATATAATAAAATTTGAATTGAATTGCTTATACAAATTTTTTTAGTTCTGACGACCTGAGCCCGTCTACAGGCGGGCTACAATTTTTTCAATCCCCAGGCTGAAAAAAACATTTTTTTTCAAATTTTAGATGACAGATATTTTTTTTGAAGTGTTTTTAACATTGCTTAATTTTATGAGCGAAATCAAAAATTTGGGAGTTAGAGGGTTAAAATTAAATGGAGCAAAATTGATGATTAATAGGTTTTTGTTAAAGTTCTGCCTATTGTGGATTCTCTAGCTTTTCTAAAACTCCGGGTTCTGATGAGATCTTTAGCCAGATCGAAATACTAGTATCAACCTAGCTAATATGTTTGATTTGCTTAATTTTGTAAATATACGGAGGTTGAAAGCTCGTAATAAATTTAAATTAACATAAAAATAATCTCGATGTATATAAAACCAAATAACTTATATAAATGTAAAAAAAAATTATTCAAGTTCGAGGCCATACTCTATATTTCTTTATTAGGATATTGTACTAACAAATATTCTATAGAGTTTTTGTTTTCAAATTGATTAATTGACCTCTTTCAGGAATGTGTTGATAGAGCTATTTCGGGAATTTTCTAGGTTACGATCATCAGAAAACGTGTTGAAAGAAGTGACATACCATGCAAAACATCAAACATTCATATAAACTAGTTATCTCACTAAATTAGAACTAATATATGAGCTCAAAGTTAAAGATTATCACCATGGCATGTCACTTCTTTTGTTCTGATGATGGAAACCTAGAAAATTCTCGAAGTAGATCTATCAACACATTCCTGACAGTGGTCAATTAATAAATTAGAAAACAAAAACTCTATAGATTATTTATTAGGACAATATCCTAATAAAGAAATATAGAGTATGGCCTCGAACTTGAATAACTGTCATTTTCATTGCACAATTAAAAGTCGAAAAAACATAATTTTTATTTTTAATAAAAATTATATCAACCTTTTTTATATTATTATCTAAGAAAGACAAACTAAACTTCAACACATCTTATTTTGTCAGGAAAAATAAAATAATGGAAACATGTGATTACAGCATACAAAATGCATAAACATATTGCAAACAATACAATTTCACAACACATTTATAATGATCATAACATGTTTGTAGCAAGCCTAATATTTGAATTATAACTATATATAATTTCGTCATAATTTATTATAATATTATGGTTATTACTAACATATTTTTATTATATCTTTTTTTGTGTGAGGACAAAAAATTTGAAAATATACCACTTTTTATTGAATTTTCAACACTTTTATGCATCACAAAGAATAACTTTATTTAAAGGATGCGTGTCAATTAAACTTTTCCATAAACTAAAAAATATCCCCATTACAATTATCATACCTCAAAATCTCTATTATCAGCCAAATATAAAGAATTATCAGAGTACTTCAGCATTGATCCTCTTTTTGGATGTGTTTTTCTTTTTATTTGCATTAGCTAACTTTTTTTAATATTTCTAGTTTTAGAATTAAGTGTTTGCTTAATTATATGTATGCTTTATATGTAGCTTTTTATTTACAGTTGCATTTTGTAGAACTATTTGCAAAATTTGTCACTGTTGGCAATGCCTAAATCGTATCCACCTAAGACCGCCGGACCGCCATGGAATTCAAAATATCTTTCATGCCTTAAGAACAAGAAAAATAAAATGTTTAAAAAATATAAGGAACACGGTTCATCTGTTAATTACATGAATTACTCAATAGCTAGATCCGGATACAATTTGGCAAATCGTTCTGCTTATAATAATTACTTAACAAAAATGAAAACAAATCTAAAAAGTGACCCTAAATCATTTTATTCCTTTGTTAATTCAAAAAGACGATCCCTGGATTTTCCCACCACAATGAAATTGAATAGTATTGAAACATCTGATGATACTTCTATCAGCAACATGTTTGCCGAGTTTTTTGCTTCAACATATTCCTCTACTTCCTTTGATAATACAACGCAATATCCATATTTTATTCCTGAATCATCGCTTATAAGTATTCCGTTTATACAGGAACAAACAGTTTTGGACAACTTGGTAAAACTGAAATGGTGCTACGCTGCGGGACCGGATGGAGTTCCAAGTTGTGTTTTAAGACGATGTGCAAACCTGCTATGTATTCCTTTAACTTTTCTTTATAATTTATCTCTTAAGCTGGCATATGTCCCCGATATTTGGAAACAGTCCTTCATAACTCCAATATTTAAGTATGGAAGTGAATCTGCTATCTCAAATTATAGAGGGATTGCGAAATTAATTTCTATTCCAAAATTATTTGAAAAACTAATCACTGAGACATTGTCTCACCAAATATCCTCTATTCATTTCTCCAGAACAACACGGTTTTCGTAAATCCTGTTCAACAGTAACCAATTTACTCGAACTTACAACTTTTGTCAACGATGGGTTTATAAACAAAAAACAAACAGATGCAGTCTATACCGATTTCAGTAAAGCTTTCGACAGAGTGAACCATGACCTTCTACTGTTCAAGCTAGACCAGATGGGATTCAGTGTGCCACTTCTGAAGTGGATTAGTTCCTATCTTAAAGGCAGAAAACAGTGTGTTAAATTCCGTACGGTTCTTTCTAATATTATAACGGTTACATCCGGTGTTCCTCAAGGAAGTCATTTAGGACCACTATTATTTACACTTTTTATTAATGATCTTCCATCCTCCATTCAATATTCCAAATCCCTTATGTATGCAGATGACGTTAAGTTATTACACTCCTTTGCAAATCCTGTTGATCAATCCTTACTACAGATCGATATAAATAATTTGGCAACCTGGTGCAAAATTAATTTGATGGACCTTAATGAAAAAAGTGCAAATACATGATTTTTCTAGATCACTTCCCATAAATGGCTCTTATATGATAAATAATAAACATCTGGAACTGGTGGAAACGTTCAACGATCTGGGAATTTTATTGGACAAACGTTTAGACTTCCGTAACCATATTTCAAAAACAATTAATAAGGCAACAGGTGTGCTTGGGTTCATCAAACGTTGGTCAAAGGAATTTTCAGACCCTTACACAACGAAGCAGCTCTTTACGACACTTGTCAGGCCAATCTTAGAATATGGCTCAGTAGTATGGGATCCATATTACAAGGTACATTCCAACTCTATCGAGTCGGTTCAAAAACAATTCCTGATATTTTGTCTTCGGGGACTGGGATGGGATCCTAATGTACAACTGCCACCATATCGTAGTCGTCTTGCAATTTATATTCAGAATTTCTTTTGAGCAAAGTTAACATAAATACTCCTAATCGTTTATCAAGATACTATCAATTTCTTATTGTTAAATATTTTCGTACTAATTATGCCAACTCGGATCCTTTTCGTCGAATTTGTACTGAATTTAATGATCTTTATAATGTAATCATTTTGATAAAAGTTTAGATATTATAAAAAGAGATGTAATCCTGTATCTTAATAATTAAAATCTTATTTGTTTTTTGTTGTATTTTTCCATAATTTTTTTAATTTCCCATACCTATTTTTTTATACATTTTATTCTTATTATTATTGTAATTATTATTGTTATCTAAATGGTCTGTAAGGATTTAAATTCCATAGACTTAAATAAATAAATAAATAAATAAATAAATAATTACATACAAAATATCGCACACCTAGTTTAAAGTGACCTAACTCAAAATTTTTAATTTTTCAGAAATCGAAAAAAAAAATATTTGCAACTTTATACCAATTGAAACATAAAGAAAGACATAACTGTTTTTTAGCAACAGTTAACAACAACAAAATAAACTGATATTTTTATATAGATAAACTAGTGTATTGTACATAGTTTAAGCATATAAACCCGAAAAATTAAAATTTTAATTTTTTAGCATTACAATTGCTTAAAGTAATGAAAATGAAATTTGGTTTTAATTGGCATTGATCAATGCCTTAAACAGACAATTATAATTGTTTGTTATAATCATCTACAAACAAATTAATTTCCAAATTTATGTCTGCACTAATTTTATCAATGTTCGGTATTTTACCAAGTATATATTATTAGAAGCTGATCCATCATGACAAATTCGTTACCTTTCAAAAATAAATAGTGTTCACGTGATAAAAACTTGCATAAAATAGCAAAAACTTTTAAAGTTAGCGCTTACATTTTAATTCTTTTTCCTTTTTTTCCAAAACGAAACACTTTTTATAAACAATTATTTTTCGTCAATCAGAATCGGTTGTTGTTTATCCATTTTGTTATCCTTTTAATTACCATTTATTACCATTGGTCAAATCAATGGCAATTAAACAAAATTTCATTGGCATTAGAATGGTAATGACATTTTTTGTCATTGGAATTGACCACAAGTAATGTCAATTAAATTATAATGCCAATGAAAAATTCCGAAGTATGGTTTTGATTAATTTTTGTCCTGCAAATTTTGAAATCGGTTTGACCCAGACTATTTTACAATATTTGTGGGAAATTATTTTCTTTGTATTTTTTGTTGAGTTTTTGAAAATTGTACACTTTGCATATTTCCCAGACTAAAGATTCTGACATGAATACCCGTATAGTTTCTTCTAATGGAATGAACATGAAATTTGTAATGATAAACGTTGATAGTCTTATATATTTGGATGTGATTACACGAATGGTCGAGATCAACAGATTGTCACCAAATAACGAAAATGGTCATTTTCAAAAACGTACTTGATATGAAGTGTTCAGCAAATTAAATACTAACGAAACAACTTTTTCCCTAACCCATTGCTTATAAACGAGTGCATATAACATTTTTTTTTTTGTTTGCATTCTTTATACAAGTTGTCATTTTGGCTGTCGTTGTTAATAATAATGTTGGCAATTTATATGCCATTTCAATTTTAATTTGCGTCGCAAACAATTTGGTCTCGATATCTTTTATAACACATTGTGGGCAAAAGTTATAATTGTAGGCTTGTTTTTTTTTTTGGTAGATTGTTGTTGTGTAAGGCACCATGCAGCTTGTAAACATATAGAGTTGGCTTACACCAAAAAAATGTATAACAACGGCCTAAACAACACACACACAATACTATCTATCAGATCAGTTATTTTACTATATAATTTTGTGGTTGAATTTATTCAAGTAATACCAAAGCAAATGCAATATTTTTCTTAAATTATTTTTCATTTATTTTCTTGAACTGACATATGATCTTTAATTAACGCTACATTGTACGTCACGCGGTATTTACATTGTTGTTCAATCACATTTAAAACACAATTTTAGGGAGTTGTTTTGTTTAGATTTGTGACATTTGTTGTCATTGTCATATCCATACGAATGAACAGTTCGCAATATATTTGTTATTAGGGTGGCAGTTAAAGTGTGCGCGCAAATAAACGTAAACACACATTTTTCTTTATAATCTTTTTTGGTAATTGATTTAAATATTCTTTAGCCATTAAACTATGTTTGAAAAATGGTCAGATACTAAAATTTTTTGATTTGTCGAAATCAGTTGCATATGTAGTTCGCAATAAATAATAAAAAGTAAATGCCTGAAAAAATTAGTTAAATTTTTTTTAAAATTTTAGTTTCCGACAATCTTAAGATTTTAAATCATACACAAAAAAAAAACTAAAAACGAGTTTTGCACCTATCACGGCAATGATAACATTAATTAAAACTTTTATTGAAAATTTAAAAATGCTATTATATAGCTATCTACAAAAACAATTATGATATTAAAAAAATAAGTGTGTGAACGACACGTTTGTGTATTTGTGTGTGAGATTTGTTTGTAAACTGCAAATGCATTGGTGTTTTACACTGAAACTTTTCTATTGAGCATACAGTCTATAAGAAAATAAGTTAAGAATAAAATATGTATTTATATATTTAAGAGTCAATTAAAATATTAATTGATTCAATTAAATATTGGTTAGAAACAAATTTAATTGAAATTAAAATACTTCAGAAACATTTAATCAATTTAAACAATGAATAATAAAAAAAAATTTTAAATATAAAACATAGTTAATTATAAAAACAGAAAATATTATAATTAATAAATATAAAGGCATTTAAATTATATAATCCAAGTTTGAATTTAAAAAAAAAACCCAAAAAAGTTACACATATGTTTGTCAATTTGTTTTAAATGTGGTAGTACAGTTTAACAAGGACATTACAATTGACAGAAACTAGTAAAAACAAAATAACCCAGGAACTCCTCTAAGGCGAAAAATGTGTATAAGATTTTGGGAGCTAATCCAAGGTTTCTGGGGGCGAAGAAACCAGTGCAATGTTCGAAACATTTTGTGAGCCAAGTTAAACATATTGTAGGTCTTAGTACATTTAAATTGCAAAAAGTACCGGATAGGAATGCTAAGAAGATTATTGAAGCTGAAAAAGAGCAAAGCTGCTAAAAAAAGTTGTTTTTTCTTTTTTCAAAAATTTGAATGTTGTATTATGGGCGACAATAGTTATTTATTTGCCGATTTTTTACAGCTTCCCGGACAGAAGTTTGAAGTAGAGGATAGTCATAGAGACGTCACGGAACTGTACCAAACAAAAAAAAAATCAAAATTTCCAAAAAAAAAGGTCTCAAATCTGTTTCCCACAACAGAAATTGATTATGGGAGGCATACCAGAAGAGTTTAATTTATCTTAAATGTAGAAATTTTAATCAATAAAATTTTGTATTTTAAACTATCGGTTTAACTCGGCTCTATTAATGTAACTTTTTCTGTGGTAACATTATTTGGGAGCACATTTTAGTACTTAGGACTTTTTTCCGAGGAGTGTTTGAGTGAGACTCTTGTTGGCATATTTTAGGTATTTTGAGAGTAACAAATTTAAACAACAAAAATCTACACGCATCGCAAAATTTCTGATGTTTAGTTATAAGATACACTCATAAAAAAAAGCCAGTACAAATTGCTGAAAACTGAGCTACGGCAACAGAAAAAAGTACCAGAAATTTTCATCAGCAGAATCTTCAGTGAGGTTGAAAAATCACAGTCTGCTTAATTTAGGTGGCCGAAATTTTGGAATAACTAAATTATTATTATTATTAACCGGGAACACTAGTGGTTAATGAAGACTATTTATAAGTACGGAGTAGCGGTTTTTGGTTCATTTTGCTTTATTTCGTTTAGTTTCCGAGATATAGCATATTTTATGATTATAAAAAACAATATGAAAAAATAACGCCTTCTAAAAGTGAGACAGATAGCGGAGACACAAAAAAAACATATTTTCTTAAAACAAGTGCAGTTTAAATTAACTTGTAAATTTGAGAATCAGAACTACTTAAATTTAGGTTCAGCAAATTAGTTCATCATTCGGATGAAATTTGTTCTTGTGGTGAAAAAGGATAACTAAGTACTTTAGCTAAATAAGATTACACGAAAGCAACAGTACACACAGAGAAATAAAGCACCAACCGAATTGAAAGTGTACATTAATGGTAAGAACTTATAAATTCAGTTAGTACAAACGATATTTTCATTATATTTCTCAATATTTTTGGTGTTGCGCGACTAAAATTTAGTTGAATTAACCGAACTTTGTTGCAAAAACTAATGTTAAATTGTGGCAACCATCTGAAACTTGTAATAACAGAATTTGAGTCGTAGTAACCGAATTTCAGTTGGCAAATAGCTAAATTTTTCTGTTTGTGTGAAAATTAATTCAACTGAATTAGAACCAGTTTAACGGACTTTTGATCTAATTTTTTTTATGAGTGTTTAAATCAGTACCCTGAAAAATTGATAAGTGCAAGAATTGTATATTACACTATATTGCAATCATTTTGCACACTGACTACATTATATTTTATATAGCTGATCCGGCACACGTTGTTTTGCCTTCAAATTTTAATTGTAATTAATTCTTTAAATCAAGAAATTTTTTTTACGCAAATAAATAATTAAAAAATAAATTCACATTAGTAAATCATTTTAAAATTTGTAATTTCATGGAAGCCCAACGCCTCTTTGCCCTTCTATCGCCTTTATTTGCTGAAGTATATAAAATGAATAGCTGAAACAACTGCCATAACAACTGCGACGTCACCTATCACGGTGCATTGAAGTGCCGCTCATGCTCAACAGCCAGTGTCTTGTCAGCTCTTATCACAACCGTATAATCATCTGTCGTCATCTGGTCTAGGGCTGTTTTGAATAAACTGGTGAGGCTTTTGTGTTCGTGTAACATAGCTTGAAGATTAACATAAGTTTTTTGTAAATATTAACATAGGTTTTTGTAAATATCTTCGGAACTACATAACCGATTTAAGAGTTTGATATCTCGTTTTGAAAAATATGACAACGGCTTTCAAAAAAAAATAAAATAAAAAAAAGCAAAAAAAATAAATATATGTATATGTCATTGGTGGACAATATGAAAATTGAATTTTGCCACGCCCCTCCGCCCACAGACCGAAAATCAAAAATCAAAAATCAGACTTTACAGTGTCAACCCGCCTGAATATTCTGAAGATTCCCTGAAAATTTCCTCAAAATCGGACCTAGCCGTTTTGGAGTCCATACGTTACATACATACACACATCCTGTTTATATATATAGAATTCCTTTTATGCAGTAAAACGCGAAAATCGCACAAAATTTTTAATATTTTTTAGTTTTAACGCTTTGTTTGAAGACGGTTTGACTATTTGGATATGATTTTACAATCCTTGCAAACATTCGATTCCAATTGTATCCAATAAAATGTGTGAATTTTACTTGACTTGGACAAATCGAGTAATACTAGACGTATGAGCAATATTTTTTGCTACCATTTAGATTATCATTCATACGTCTAGGTGGGCAAGACAAGACTTCTTCGTTGCGTGCCCAAATTTCAAAAATATATAAAGTGCCATCGCTCGTTAATGTTTTTTTTTCTCTTTCATTCTTATACATTTTGTATTTTTCTATCTCTTTTATTTCACTCCGGAGTCAAACTTGTATGACTCTGGAGTACAGATTTTTTCCACTCTAGAGTTTAACATTGGTCTGTTAACTGATTAATATGAAAAAATGTTCCTAAAAATGGTCAACAAATAAAAAAATAAAATCAAGTTTATAAAAAAAATGCTCCAACATTTGTGGGGATTTACAGATTAAAAAAGTTTTTAAATTAAAAACACTTACAAGTTTAAAGCTCTTGTTCTCGCAGCAAAACCCTAGAGTCTTGTTTCTATTTGAACGTGACTTAAGCTAATTTTTTAGTCCTCAGCTTAAAATTGTTAAGACTTGAAAATTGTCATATCATTTTTTACTACTCGATGCCAGCTAATAAAATAATTTCTAGCTACGGCCCTGATTCGAACGTAAAATTAATGGTCCTCGAATTTGTTGACGTCATTATTTCTTCAACTGGG